>CACRXK020017694.1:0-10450 GCA_902702795.2 Paramuricea clavata
TAATAGTCAGCACATAGTCCATATAAACGTTGCTACTGTATATAAACCATTAATCCATTATTCCATGGCATGGTACGTGATTTTTCAAAATATTGAAAATATATAGCCCTATATATAAGTATAAAATATATCTCCAATACTCGCGTATAAAAACTCTCCAATTTTGACTTTCAATCTTCACAGGGAACCACTTTTACCATAAATACAACAAGCAGAAAGAACATCTAATATCGCGAGCCAAAAATTATTGCCATTTACACACTTAATAGTCCGATTTATTTACTCGAAGTCATTAATATTTATAACACTGCTTGCTCGTCGCCATATTGAATGCGCTATATTGATAAACGGTAGTCTGGCACTAGTATAATTTGTTTGCTACTCAGATTGGCGAGATTGGTAATCTGGCAAGTATAAATACTGTGCCTCCCGACCAATCTCATAGTTATTATACTAGCTAGATTCTTGCGAACCGCCTGGATGTACAATACAACATGAAAAGCGAAATAAATCACAATTAATAATCCATCAAAGTTAACAAAAATAGGCCAAAACGTTACGAGTAAACAGACAAACACGATTCCAATGTATAGACGTGATTTTACACGAATGGAGCACGATTACAGGTACATAAAGATGTTGCCATGACGAACGACGCTGGACGCAATTAATTCAATAACTTACAACGGTCAAAATTAAAAACTGCGTATTATTTAAATTGTATTTGACATTAAAACACCAAGACTTGACACAATAACCGAAGCAAAGTACACAGTTTGCACAGAAAATTTGAAACAAATCCAATAAAACGAAGACGAGATAATGACCAAGCCAAAATTCACGATTTGTATTGACAGACACTGCAACACGACGCACGACCACGGTAGTGAAAATCCAAATATATCAACAAATTCACAGACAAACAGCACAAAAGATAAATTCACTAAGTCACGAGAGCTTTATGTTTTATTTGATACAAAATTGGTATCACTCCAATGAGAATTGAGGTAGAATAAGATAAAAATTTACAGACACCAGTACGTCACGTACGATATGTATCACGTACGATATATATATACTTAAAGAAAGACATCAGCCGTGAAATCAGTTTGCGGAGGCGTAGTGTGGTTTGTTTGTGTTAGATCTGTGAATTGAAATATTTTAGAGTCTATAGTAGTCTGAATGTTTTTGGCACGTGTCAGAAAAATTTCAGTTGATCATGTTTGGATTTTTTCCCCGTTAACTTCCGTTTCGTGCGGGTTTGAGCTGAGGACAAATTTCACATCATTCAATTGCTCAGTTCGTCACAAAATTCATGAACATTGACTTTAATATTTTATCACATACAATAGCTATATATACCATTTTCTAAAACTTACTCAAAACTCTAATCTCAAAAAAGCGATGTTTATATCCATTGAACCATACTCGGGGCAAAACGAATATAAAGTTAAATCTTGAACTGTCTGTGTGAGTGCCAATAATAACCAAGCTTTCGTTGGTAGGGATGTAACTTATGTGTTTGAAGAAAAAAATGCTCAGATAACCATGCAGTTGTAGTTAATTAGGCTTCTTGACCAAGTAAAAGAAATCAAATTTTGGCATATTCTGCAATACTACAGCCAGGCTATAGCTGAGAAAATTTGACAAGATAATGCAGTTGTTTGAAAAATTAATATATTTGTATTTGTAGTTTTACACTTATAACAATCAACACACATATTTTCAAATGTCAAAACCAACACACGTATTTTCATGCGCATCATGATAAAAAGTTCCTGATATTAGTCGCTGTTACAAATTGACACAATTTTTAAATAGAATTTTGCCTTCTGAGTTTCGGGAAAAATTCGGCCTGACACAGTTCAAGCAACATTGATATATTCATTGAACACAGATTATAATATATATTTTTATTAGAAACCGCGTGGCATGGGCCATTGACGAACTTAGCAATTGAATGATGTAAATTTGTCCTCAGCTCAAACCCGCACGAAACGCAAGTTAACGGGGAAAAACCCAAACAAGATCAGCTGAAATTTTTCTGACACGTGCCAAAAACATTCAGACCACTATAGACTCTAAAATATTTCATTTCACAGATCTAACACAGACAAAGCACACTACGCCTCCGCAAACTGATTTCATGGCTGATGTCTTTCCTCAAGTATCATAACTAGTTTACCCACAGGGTAGTGAATGATGCCTTGGTTAGCATTGTTCCCAAATCTTTAAATGAGATTTTTTGTATGTTACGTAACACGCGCTCAAAACTAATGCGTATAATATACCACATGAGATTATGACTAAAATCAAAATTTTTATTTTTCGATACGTTTCTCAATCGGTAAAAAAAAACCCTTAAAAAGTATGTTTAGTGCTTTATCTGTAAAATAATGCTAAAATGAAGAGATTTTAGATGATACGCTAAAGAGAAAATGATGTCTGAAGTTCAGTACGTTTTGCTTAAATGGCTGTAAATATAGCGTCAAAGCCGTCAATTTTAAGGCATCATTGATAATTGTATTTTAATTGGCAATTTTTAACTATTATTTTATGTTTCTCAACCGGCAGACGCATTTAAAAAGGTAGCTAACTCTATAAGCTGTAGCGAATAAAGCTAAAACAAAGTAATTTTGAGAGGAACGCCAAAAAGATTTTAGGTTTTGAACATTTTTCATTGCAAATACGTGACATTGAAAAAAGTTGCCTCTTAATATTTTAAAGAATAAGAGTAAGAAATATTCGTAATGAATTGGAATCATCCATAATTTATACACTTGAATGTGCCGTATGATAACTCGGCGCTCGAAGTTTCGTATCGAAAGAGGAACAGCCGAACAGGTACGATGGCTAACAAGAATGAGTGTAGCGTACTTATCAACTTATCTAACGCGAGGAAAAGATCAAAATGGCAGGTATGGCTGTGATATCTAGTATGTAAAATTGTATAGACAATTTGCCCACAAATACGGTGCTAGGTCAAAACTACCCAAAGTCAAAACGGCCCAAAGTCAAAACGGCCCAAAGTCAAAACGACCCCGCGTCAATAATCATATGATTTAGACCAGGGGTTAAAGGGCAATGACGATGACATGCAAGTGACATTTAACATGTGCGAGTGTGCGTCTCACTAAATTTGCGTGTTTAATTAATTAATAATGTTTATCAAAGAAGGCAAAAATACATACAAGACAACCTCACATGTGGAATCTGTTCACTTACGCACTGCGTTGTGAGGCAGTACAAGTACAAATACAAATGACAAAGCATTTTTAAAGGCTTTAAATGCTAAAACATAATTAAATCATACGGCACATTCAAGATTTTAATATCGTATTTCAGCCGCGTTTATACTGCTTGGCGCGCATTTGCTGCGTTATATTAATTTATATACCTATGTTATATACACAGATTTATTACTAATAAATCAACACTATATGATAATATATAAGAACTCACCTTTTTATAAATAAACCTTTTTAAAAGCATGTCATTGTCATTGCAGACCAGAGGCAAAAAGCACAGCCACATATAGGCCTACCAGATTTATTAAGCAATCGTGAGATTATATACATGGAAAGAATATGGAAATTATGTTAAAAGCATCCCGTATAATGACGAAAGCACCGCGTATAATGCTCGAACCACTACGTATAATGGCGAACGCACCGCGTATAATGGCAAAAGCACCATGTATACTATGCTCGAACCACTGCGTATAATAGCGAAACCACCGCGTATAACGCTCGAACCACTGCGTATCGACAACATGCCGTTTGATCACTTACGCCAGCTATGACTTTCCATAAAAGAAAACCAAAGATGAAAGATGATCACATTGCTTGTTTGCCTTATGCCTGTTTATTAGGCAAGAATAGCCTGCCGGCCCGGAAGTAGTGCATTGTGGTAGGCCGAAATACACCGAAACGATCGATATTTCATCTGCCTTATATATATATACATATACATAAAGATTAGGATTGCTGCCTCTCTCGCTCGCTTCACGCTCGCTCGCTACGGCAGCAATGACCATACATGCATGAGACCTGCCAAAACAATCTATACTTGTATTAGTATAGGCAGGAATTTTCGATTATATGATACTAGTACAATTTATTTTTTTTGCGATAAATAAAGCCGGTATGTTCGTGTTTCGTTGTTTCGTGGGGTTCAATCGATATTATCTTCAATTGGATTCAGCGCATCAAGTCGCTTGAATATAACGAGCGAGAAACTGTGAGTTTGTAGTGGTTCCCGATTCAAGACAGATGCTAGCAGCACATACAATGTAAGTTATATTTTGTCACTTTGCACTTTACAGTATTACGTTTTTACTCCTAATTTGATTCTCGAATCTTACTGGAACTACAAGACAACGTCGACGAGTACTCGATATTTATATTGTTAAACAGCGTTACTGAACTCAATGCCAATTCTTACAACCAGACCATATTTGAATATATAGTCCCAAATTTAAATATGGCATTTGTTCGTCCAATCATTCGCATTTTGGTGTCATTTTTACCGTTTTGACGGCGGTTTTGCTTTTAAAGCTTTGTTTTGATTGATATATAGACTCAGTTATAGTTAACGCTTCTAAGACAGTCGGTCCATCTACGAACTTTGTTCGAAGAAAATATGTCCCACCATGTGGCAGTCGTTTATAAACACGTTAATATCTATCATACTAGGTTTCATATAACTGTGGAGTTTTATTTCATTTAGCTGAATTATTCGCTTCATATTTGTACAAATTGTCTGAGCCTTTTGACTCGCAAGCACTCGCAAGTTGCGAGTGGCGAGTGCTTGCGAGTGAGATGAAATGCGAGTACTCGCGAGTAGCGAGTCAGAACGAGTACTCGCTACGCGCGAGTGGAGTTACCCTTACTCGCGACAGGTACTGTACTGACTAGTATTTACCTCATAACCGATGTATTCTTCCAGTGTTCCTCTAAACTAGCTTTTGTCTTTCGTAAATAATTTCTTCTTTCTTTTTTTTTCTCAGCGCAACTCTTCTTCGCTTGGATATTCAAGCTGGGAAGAGTGGTCAGGGCCTTCTCAAGGGATACATTAAAAACTTGTTGGAATACTGGGTTAATTTCATCATACACCGTTTGTGCGCCAGTCTGGTATTCTCGTCGTGTACACTTGATCTGTACAGGCTGTTTATTTACATTAGCTGCTGTATTTTGAGCCACAACCACAGGATTTTTTTAAGAAAGCCTTGAAATTGCCTTGAATTAACCAGGAATAAAGCCTGATACACGGAGTACCTGTGACAACAGCTGGGGCAATCCATCAAGCTGTGTTCATATTTGCGCGTAGTGGATAATTCTTTCCAGCTATCGGCAGAGAAAGCTTTCAGGTATTGGTCTCGTTCTTTGTATTTACGGGGATTCCAACCGCTGAACTTCTTACGCAAGTCTGGCAGCTTTCTCTCAAAGGTTTTGTAGTCCACTGCAAACTTCGTGCTGCCAAACATTTGGCAGAAGAGGTCGTGAATAGCCTGTACAGTACGCACGCGAAGCTGATATGGTGTTTCAGTGTCAACGCGCTTTATGTTAACTACAGCATCTTTCGTAAATCGCCAAATTGCTGCCTTGGCAAATCCACACGTATGTGGGTGAATAAAACTGACAACTATGGCGATAAAGTAGAATTGTGATGAATTTTTATAGCTTTGTGCGGACTTCGAGACGTGAGTCTATCGAAGCAAATTTTGAATCTGGCGCCTAAATCGTCATTGCGTGCGTGAGGCGCGTCTAATTTTGACAGATTATAATCTTAAATTACTGATAAATAAGGCTTTTGTTTCATCATAGCACTCAAGATTTATCCTGCGCAATATTGTCTGCGAAATGTATGCTTAGTAGCCTTTTAGATTTGTATTATTATAAAGCATGTTGTGGTATATATTAAAATGCGAAATTGTGTCGGAAAATTTGGTCACAAATGGTTCTGTGGGTTCGACATTCACTTGTATATTAAAAACAATGATAAGTGTATTTTTTTCTGTACTACAATTGCCGGTTTTAACCTTGCGCAAAGCAAAATATGTCTGGAAACATGTCTTTATTCTTTTCGAGTTATTATGATAGCCATTTTGAGCGTTCTTTGTTGCCATGGCTATGCGGAAGACCGCTGTGTGTAGAATCAGGGCTCACTCGACAAAAATGGCAGTTTTTACGATTTATTTACTCGGCCGAATGTTAAACTTCAATGGCCTTGCAGGAGAGGTTTTTATTATCAACTATTAAAGGCTTATGCGCTAATTAACTACAAAATATGTCCAACTTCTTGAGAAATGTCGTAAACCGAAAACATTTTGACTAGAAGTAGCTTTAATGATCGAAAATATGCAAGTAGAAACGCGTGTTTTGACTTTGGATCCATTTTACGCAACAATAACACAACATTTTCACGGATACAAGTTTGAATATGTTAGAAGAGTTCCTTGGCAATCTATTTGTAATTGAATGTTTCAGTGAGAACCCGCTCAATCATTCCCTGCAAAGCGGTTGAAAAAGTTCCATGTTTTTGTTGCTATTTTTAGACCAACAACTGGTCACGTGACACGGTTTTAAAAATTTTGGGTCCGTTAAAAAAATTCTAAAATTATGTTGAGTAGCATTAACGCCCAAAACCCTATCAATTCATCTTAAAATCGTTGTAAATAATTTTTCTTTTATTTTTCATGAATTAATGCACACTGTGAAACCTGACCCAGTCATTAACGCACCTGAGTTTGAATAATTTTGTCATATCTGTAGTAGATACAAATGCAATTACTGGTATCAGTAAGTGTTGCAGTTGATAAGATAGTCTACCTCAAAATATATAACACGAACTTCAGCGTTTTGAGCAAAAGCCCTTTGTCTGGAAGATAGTTAGCTATTACCTTTCAGACACAGGGCCTTTGCTAGAAACATCGAAGTTCTCGTTATATTTTTCAGGTAGACCATCTTATCAACTGCAACCGCTTTCTTTATGATTCTGGCTACACTCGAACCCCACATTCAAGATGTCTGGTATCAGTTTTTATGATGGGACCCTGCTTACATGTATATTGGCCTAGAATGTTTAGTCTTTCTGAGGCAATAACTATGTTTAGACTTTCTGCAGCATTATGCAGATTTATGCTGTAATCCATGTTTGATTCAACAACATTTTACTGCACTTTTCTGACTTACCTATTAGCTGGCAATGTGCCCACTTCAGTATGTATTTAAAGTTCATTTTTTGTACAGAAACGAAATGATTATGAACTAATTTCAATTGCCCACTTGCCTTCAACTGTGACAACATTGTTTGTTGCTAACTTGACACCAAATCTACTAAATAGTTGGTCACAATCTTCATGTGTATGCCCTTTCATGAGGAAGTTTACTTTCCCTGAGAAAACATAAATTAAATCAAATCTCAATTTAACAGTGCTGTTTTAATTTAATGTACATTTGGAAGTATTATAATTGTGAAGCAGTTAGCAGTTAGCAATTGGGCTATATCTCAGCTATCTGATCACTGCACTAGATTTGCACGGCCCTAGATTCACACAGCTCTGTTGTACTGTACTGTACAGTACATATTCAATTCCAGGTATAGTGCAATATGATTCTACCCACAAAAGTGTAGAAAGCAAACCTTTACTTATTACCTTCTTAAATATGTCGAGCTTCACCAGAACACCAAGAAATGTTAGAACATACTGATTTTTATTCTCTCTCCATCAGTTGTCCATTTGTAAATACAGCCTTTCTGGAATGACATCCATGCATCCTCAGAAGCACTCTCATCAGGACATTGATGGTAAGATTGCTATCATGTGGCCATTGCATTAGGTCCAAATAACCAAGTGCTTCCCTCCATGGTTTAAAACACCAGTTAAATGTGTTTTCAATCTCCATGCACTGGAATATACTTTCATTGTATTCAACAATTGTGGGATAAGAAGCTTCATTTGACGACGTGACCTCATACATGTTTGATATCTTTTTAAAAACAAGTTAGCGGAGAAACTTAACGATAACCATTGAAAGTAAAGGCTTTATCGCTGATGTATTTGACTGACTGTCCTTGTCACACGCGACGGAAACATTATTCCACGCACTTGAAGCTAGCTCCGTTGACATGAAAATGCAACTGTATTTAAAAATATGTCCAAAATATATTTGCATGAAAAACCGATCGAAAGCAAATCTACCAGAAATAAGATTACAAGTACATACCTTTTCATTGAAGTTTATATAAACACGCTGAATTTGCTCCAAAGATGAATTAGTTCCTTGTCAGATGCCAACTTTGTGGCACCAAGTCCACAAAATACCCCGCCTTCGTATTTTGTCACCAACAACATTTAACGGTCCATAACTTCGTAAGGCTTCCACAATCCGTCTTCGTTTTTCCGCACACCGAATGTCGAAAACTTGTTTTCGAAGATCATAGGAAGATCGAGGGTGATCTACACCATAAATGGCTGTTAATTCAAGCTAATAAGCAGGTCTTCTGATTAATTATTTGCACTCGCACTTACGAGTTTCACCGCCAACACATGATCGAGTATATTTCAGTAGAACTCGCTTTCGAAATAAATTAGATCAATACCAACGAAAGATTAGTTAAAATAGCAGCACAGGACAGCTAAAAATTTGCATTTTAACGACAGATTACCGCAATATTTTTGCTCAAACTTTTGTTTTGACACTTGAGCACATGTTTACAACTCCTTCAACGACGCGCGCAAAATAATGCACAAAAGGCCTGAAAACGAGCGAAAGAATTTATTTATTTAGCTTTTTATACATAAGCTAAAATTCACAGCAAACTTCCTGACAGCGATGGCTTGTCTATAAATTTGGAAATATTTTTTCAGAGATCTGGTCTGGATCGGAGTTTTAAATACAACCGACCCCTGATGAGCGTTTTTAAAGCGCCAGCATAAAACCGCTAAATATTTAATACTACACTACTGGGTTTATACGAAAGAATTCTGTCAGGTTTTCCTTTGATAAAATTTGTTTAATATATTAATATTAAAGCCAGCCAAACAATGCAGCTGTGAGCTGACACACGTGATGCTATTATAATTTAATAAAACGAAAGCTAAACTTGCGGCGAAATGCAAATATGGAGCGATGCATATAAACAGCAAAACGTACTAAACTACTGTATAAAGCACACAACATACCTTTAGTCTCTGCCTTTAGCCGGCGTGTCGCTTTCTGCCGGCGTGTCGCTTTCAGAATTCAGACGGCAAATTCATAGTCCAAAACATAGTCTTCGATACTCCTTGCACCCAGAATAAGTTACATGTTTACGTAGTCTGTAAGCGTGTGCTATTATACTAAACAATACGTTTTACTCCGCATAAAAACTGTTCATATATTGGCATAAATTTTCGAGTAAATTTTAGCTTTGTCAGCTCGTATTATTTGCGCGCGTTTGTCTGTCAAGGTTATCAAATTTCCAACGGCGAAAATAAAATTTAATTTAGCACTAACGCACAGACAGGAGCCAATGAACGACGATTTGCCAATACACGCAGTGTTCTGATTGGCACACAACAATTGCAAGCTTGCCAGTATACCGCCATTTGCAATCGAGCGTGCACCGTGCATTTTTTTCGAGTTGTTTTAGCAGTGAAATTAACATGTAACTATGGGCGGAGCCACGTGTTACTAAGGCGGCTTATTAAATTTGACCCCCCGCCAAGACTCAGACAAACACTTTAGTTTGATGGTTTGTTTACAGTTTATTTGTGCGAAATAATACACACCTTGTACTTTTCGCTTTACCTGAAGGTGCCAGTGCAAAATATTTTTGCTTTGGAAGTACTATTTACAACATGAGCGGCCGTGTTGTATCGGATATACAAACTCGAGCAGAAGGCGAGAGTTTGTATATCCGATACAACACGGCCGCTAATGTTGTAAACAACTTAAAAAACGACTCATCTTATAAGTTCATTGGCGAAGTAATTTTAAAAATATAAATGTTGTCTAAGCCGAGAAAATCAAAGTTAAAGTTTAAAAATGTAAATCAACATGAATCTGTATCACATATACAGATACGACACGCTTATGATTTTTCTTTGTGTTTTCTTCATGAATTATTAATGAGTTTTTAATTAGAAATATAAACTTTTTGTCACTTTAGTATCGACTATTATGTCGGTTAATAGTGGTGTCTACTGTATATTTAATGTTGTTGATTTCATGTTACTAAGTTTGGTCGCTTTAAAACCAATTTTGTTTGTCTACTAAGTGCCCATTAGCGTAAATATTCGACGTTCCAAATTATGTTTTGACTAACCAATTTATGTTCGCTGCTAGTACAATTCTATACAAAATGATAGTTTGTTTGTCTGATCCCTGATTCATCGAAAAACTTTACGTGGTTCGGATCTTGGGCAAGCATGTAATCTATGAAGAATTGCGTATATAAAATGTTG
>CACRXK020017695.1:0-10449 GCA_902702795.2 Paramuricea clavata
AACACAAACATCGTGAAATTTTCGATGTGAAAGCGTGTCTACGTGATTTTCAAAGCAGAGTGACGCTCGACTTGACAGTCAGTATATATATTTGTGTAATTGACAATTGTTCTTTTACAATACGATAATCATCGGCAAGAATCTTCACTAATTTTTCAGTTAGACATGTGTTTCACAGAAACATATCTGCCTATCATCAGGAATTTTCTGGAAGACGTCAGTATATATATTTGTGTAATTGACAATTGTTCTTTTACAATACGATAATCATCGGCAAGAATCTTCACTAATTTTTCAGTTAGACATGTGTTTCACAGAAACATATCTGCCTATCATCAGGAATTTTCTGGAAGGCATAATTTTTTTTTTTTGGGGGGGGGGTTGACTTAGTAAAATATCCTTAAATGTGAGAAATGGCCTGTTTTTTGTTCGACCAGTGCCGATGAATCGAGTTTCATATATTGTGGCTCGTGCGTTTTTTAGAAGTATTTTTGCATAAATAATAGCTCAAGTGAGTGAATTTTCACTTCCTTGTGTACAATTGGTCCAAATTTCCTCGGTTAAAGGAATTTCTACGCAGCACAAAAAAACTTCAAAGGTTCTGACGCGGGTGACCCCTGTGCCCAAAACCTTTTCTTTGCAAAACAAAGCAGTAACACAAATTGACGATAAGCAAAACATATTAAATTCGATGTCTGAAATCGACGCAAAGCTTCCAGATTTGAAGTACAGACTCTTCATGCTGGAGTTGTCTCGCCAGTTTACATCGAAAGATACCGAATTCGAAGAAATGCGATATATTTTGACTTCCATGATACCGGCTGGCAAAATGGAGTCGCTTGATTCAACGTTGAAATTGTTTCGCCACCTTGAAAAACTCGCAATTTTTGGGCCCGATGATCTTGGTGGGTTAAAATTTCTCGTACGCTTGTTCCGTGAACTCGGAAAACACAAATTGAGTGCAATGGTCGCACGTTTTATCTACGAAAACAGCCCGGACGAACACACCGTGCCACATAACGTTTATTAATTCTTTACACATTTTTTTCACAAAAAATGTATCCCAACACATGCGCAAAGCTTAGTGGTTTATCCCTGGCTTTATGCTTGTGTGTTGTGGTATTTTCTTGATCGTATACAAAAGGATAAAAGCTACCAGACAACTCAACAAGATGTCTTTGAAAATACACAGTACTCAGCTGGAAGAAGGCCGAAGGTAAGGACTTACTTTAGCTGAATATATAAGTATTTTGTCGTATTTTTGTTGAAAGATATAATCGAAGTATGAAAATATGGTTAGGTTAAGTATATCGAGTCAAAACTGGGGTAAAAAGAGTGATTTTTGTGTGTTATGTATGAAATATATAAAAGGGGAAACTAGTTTTCCCTTATTAATAGACAGAGAGCATTGCCCTGATCTCAAAGCATAAACTGGATGGTGCTTCCTGGCAGTTCCGCTTATGAATTTTAAATAAACCATTGCGCTCTCCCCTTGACAAGTAAAATCGCCTGGCATTAGTTGGAGTAAAATTTCTTGCCCTAAATTCAAGCAATATTTAATGCCATTTATAGCCTACCAACACTTTCATGGTTGAAGAATTATTATAATATACAGTAACTTTGGTGCACATTTAGTCATCTATCAATTTGATACCCTGGGTATTATCTTGTACCCAATATATCAATCTGAAGGCTTTCAGAAAAAATTGGGGTGAGGGGGCTGTTACTATGTTATAGTTAGTTCAGTTTAGGTTTCCTCCTGTAGTAACACTGGATCAATAAGAGATGATCCTTACTGGACCTCTAGGAAGAACAGTTTAGAACTGATAGAGCTATCCAGTATAAATAAAGCTATGTTATAGTTAGTTCAGTTTAGGTTTCCTCCTGTAGTAACACTGGATCAATAAGAGATGATCCTTACTGGACCTCTAGGAAGAACAGTTTAGAACTGATAGAGCTATCCAGTATAAATAAAGGTAGTTTAGTTTAGGTTTCTTCCTGTAGTAACACTGGATGAATAAGAGATGATCTCTTTACTGGACCTCTAGGGAGAACAGTTTAGAACTGATAGAGCTAAAGTTAGTTTAGTTCAGGTTTCCTCCTGTAGAAATATTAACACTGGATCAATAAAATCTTTATTCTTAGAGAAAATAATAAAGTAGCTGGCTTAAGCCCTAAGCTGGGCATTTGGACAAAAAAGAATAACTTACCCATCTTTGAATATAACACTCCATCCAGAGACAAACTTTGGATCTCTTACAGCCCACAATAACGCGAGAATAACAAAATGAACGAGTACACCCTTTTCTGCAAATCTACAAAAATGTTTGACGAATTAAAATATGCCTACCAAAGTAAGTCAACTGTTCAGTCACATTTGAATACGCACAATGTTGCTCAAAGACAAAGAACGATCAGTTTCGGCATTGTCGACTCGCTTTAAATGAGAAAATATACTAGGTTTACCTAATCACAGGGCCGTGGGTCCAATTCCTACCAGAGGAACTTGTGCTGCATTTTTCGCAGTCGTTCCTGGATAGGTCTTAAAATGTATATATTCTCACTTGGATTACAAACCTAACATCCTAATACCTTACTATACAGGGTGTCTAAAAAAAACGCTACGGAAATTCAACAGACTGTTGTGCATCACAAACTTAACTAAACAGTTTAATTTTTACATAGGACAAAAGAGCTATTATTTAGCTTTTCTATGATACCTTTCTTAAACCGTAACGATGAGAAATGGTCACACATGACTCGTCAAATAAAAATTGTCGGTCGAAATCAATTCTTCCACCGTTGGGAATTGAAAGAACATTAATTATGCAAAGTTAATCAATCCAAAAGCAACGCAAAAGTGCAAGGTACTTGTTTCGTAAAACGTTTTGATTACGAATATTCTCTGTTCAGTGGTTAATGGCACCATGTCTAATGCAATAATGGACGTTCTTATGGTCTCACTGAGACAAAGATGGACGAGTTGAGCTTATTTTAGATAATTTAACATTCAATTTTAATTCTCTCTTGAGAATTGTTTATTGTTCGTTTTCCTTGCAACCCCCAACGGTGGAAGAATATGATTTCGATCGGCAATTTTTATTTGGCGAGTATGTGGCCATTTCTCATCGTTACGATTTAAAAAGAGTATCACTGAAAAGCTACATAACGGTTCTTTCATCCTATGTAAAAATTGAATTGTTTAGCAACGTTTATGATGCACGACAGCCTGTTGAATTTCCGTAGCGTTTTTTGAGACACCCTGTACAATTACTTTATGGTTCCTGCTTTCTGAGGATGGCCTGATCCGAACACGTGGGAAATACAGCGTTTGTTACTCATGACGATAAAACGAGTTACCGTGTGTGTGACTGACCAGCGAACAATAAATGGACCTTTCCCCTTATAACAAAAATTTTGATCCAGACAAAAACTTCATCACAGCTTGAAGGAGCATCACAAAATTAGTAATATTCCAAAGTTTCGTTGCGAAATGTTGTAAAATGCGGATAATATAGCCATGCGAAGTTTGCCGTTTTTCAGTCATTTTGTATTACGCACGGGAAATTGACAGCCCAATCGGGTGTTGGGGCATCAATTTTCCGTTTGTAATCCGAAAATGACTGAAAATTGCAAATTTAGCAAGGCTATATTATCCGCATTTTACAACATTTCGCAACGAAACTTTAGAATATTACTAATTTTGTGATGCTCTTTCAAGCTGTGATGAAATTTTTGTCTTGCTTTGTCTAGATCAAAATTTTAGTTATAAGGGGAAATTAAGGTCATTGCATGAAACGCGTATTCGATACAAAAATTGAATATGCATAATCATCATTATCGTCTAAAGGTATTCAACGTCAAGTAATAAGCATAAAATAGCATGTACCCATACAAAATAGCGATTTTCTGCTCTTGGGAATTCAGCAGCTTCTTAAATAGTTTCTTTATGCATACAATTTACTTATGTCAATCATTTCTGCGCTCGTGGGAAGCAACAGAGTGCTAAGGCATTCAAATTCTAACAATTAAATTCTTACTGGTGATTTCAATAGTTTTCGTTTTTTGGGGGACACCCTGTACAGTATATTGTAGTGTTTAGTTGAAAAGATATCGGTGTTTAAATGAACTTGATAAGAATTCTATTGTTATTAGAAACACACAGTTGGCAATTAAGACCATTGTTAGTGTACAGTATAGGCGATATTAAGCGGGAAATGTGAGTCGTTCATGCTTATTTTTTCTCCACTTGGCATGAAAAGCACGTCTTTCAACAGCTAAAAGCCTGATCTTTCCGAATATGAAAACCAATTGTTCATACGCCGAGTAATTCACGTATAACAGCGCGCTGAAGTTCGATTACCTTTTTTTTATACACCCTGTACAACCGGTCCCCGATCTGTGTAACAACTTTGCGCGTTTTTACATGTGTACAAGGCGGACTTCAAAAACTTACGTCATGGGTCCTAGGGCGTCATATTCGTATTGAATAACTCTCCTGACTGCAGACTGCTCTTCAATTGCCTCATCCGACTGGCTTCGTCTTCGAAAGCAGTCAAGAATTGTCCTAAAACTGCAAAGGTTTCACATTGTTAATAGAGACCTCAGACCTTACGATTTCAGAACGGCAACGCAACGACGATATATACACTAGATAGCGCATCTCTTTTAGTAAAATTGAAGCCAAGAATATTCCAGCGGTTACCCCCATTTGAATAGATGGCGGCCATGTTGGTCGTTCCCACTTGCTAATAGACGCTTAAAAACAACAATAACTTTCATCATATGAATAGTTCAAAAACGTATTTCGAATAGGGTTAACTTAATGTTTAAGTTCTCTGTTTACGAAATAGAAACCATACGAATCTTCTCATTCATGAGAACGACCCGAGACTGCAATCACGGCTTCAATTTTTGAATTGCAGAATAATTAGATGCACTATCTAGTGTATATAAGATATCTATGGCCAAAACGAACTTCTGTCAATCGTATGAATTTAGTACAGACTTAGAAGTACTGAAGACATGGGATTTATGGTTGGGAAGAGTTCTGATGAACCCAGTCTGAAGTCGCACTTGTTGCGGTTTCAAATCCAGCCGTTGTATGAACACGTGAAATGACATGTCTAAATTACTCATATGATTGCAATTATTCAATTCTTTTCAATGATTTATTGTATTGGTAGCCGTTGCCGTCGCGTTGCCACCCTAAGGTACTCAGGTCTTGAATAAATATGTTAAGCAGGTTTTCATACAACCTTTTCATAAATGGCTGCCGATTAATGGCTGCCGGTGAAATCTGATATACATTTAGCCACACACCGCTGCGGCTGAAAAGTATAGAGAAATCCTATCGACTTTTCAGCCACAGACCGCCGTGGGTAAAAGTATAGTGAAATCTGATATACATTTAGCCACAGACCGCTGTGGCTAAAAAGTATAATGAGATCTGATATACTTTTTAGCCACAGACTGCCGTGGCTAAAATGTATACTGCAATCTGGTACACTTTTTAGGCACAGGCGGTCCGTGGCTGAAAAATATACTGAGATTTATACGGTCAGAATGCCATGGCTAAAAAGTATAATGAAATCTGATATACTTTTTAGCCACAGACTACCGTGGCTAAAAAGTATACTGAAATCTGGTACACTTTTTAGCCACAGGCGGTCCGTGGCTGAAAACTATACTAAAATCTATACGGTCAGACCGCCGTGGCTAAAAAGTATACTGAAATCTGGTACACATTTTAGCAACAGGCGGTCCGTGGCTGAAAAATATACTGAGATTTATACCGTCAGAACGCCACGGCTAAAAAGTATACTGAAATCTGGTACACTTTTTAGCCACAGGCGGTCAGTGGCTGAAAAACTACTGAGATTTATACGGTCAGAACGCCCTGGCTAAAAAGTATAATGAAATCTGATCTACTTTTTAGCCACAGACTCCCGTGGCTAAAAAGTATACTGAAATCTGCAGGTACACTTTTTAGCCACAGGCGGTCCGTGGCTGAAAAGTATACTGAAATCTATACGGTCAGGCCGCCGTGGCTAAAAAGTATACTGAAATCTATACGGTCAGGCCGCCGTGGCTAAAAAGTATACTGAAATCTGGTACACTTTTTAGGTCAGGCCGCCGTGGCTAAAAAGTATACTGAAATCTATACGGTCAGGCCGCCGTGGCTAAAAAGTATACTGAAATCTGGTACACTTTTTAGCCACAAGCGATCCGTGGCTGAAAAATATACTGAAATCTATACGGTCACGCCGCCGTGGCTAAAAAGTATACTGAAATCTGGTACACTTTTTAGCCACAGGCGGTCCGTAGCTGAAAAGTATACTGAAATCTATACGGTCAGGCCGCCGTGGCTAAAAAGTATACTGAAATCTGGTACACTTTTTAGCCACAAGCGATCCGTGGCTGAAAAATATACTGAAATCTATACGGTCACGCCGCCGTGGCTAAAAAGTATACTGAAATCTGGTACACTTTTTAGCCACAGGCGGTCCGTAGCTGAAAAGTATACTGAAATCTATACGGTCAGGCCGCCGTGGCTAAAAAGTATACTGAAATCTGGTACACTTTTTAGCCACAAGCGATCCGTGGCTGAAAAATATACTGAAATCTATACGGTCACGCCGCCGTGGCTAAAAAGTATACTGAAATCTGGTACACTTTTTAGCCACAGGCGGTCCGTAGCTGAAAAGTATACTGAAATCTATACGGTCAGGCCGCCGTGGCTAAAAAGTATACTGAAATCTGGTACACTTTTTAGCCACAAGCGATCCGTGGCTGAAAAATATACTGAAATCTATACGGTCACGCCGCCGTGGCTAAAAAGTATACTGAAATCTGGTACACTTTTTAGCCACAGGCGGTCCGTAGCTGAAAAGTATACTGAAATCTATACGGTCAGGCCGCCGTGGCTAAAAAGTATACTGAAATCTGGTACACTTTTTAGCCACAAGCGATCCGTGGCTGAAAAATATACTGAAATCTATACGGTCACGCCGCCGTGGCTAAAAAGTATACTGAAATCTGGTACACTTTTTAGCCACAGGCGGTCCGTAGTTGAAAAATATACTGAAATCTATACGGTCAGGCCGGCGTGGCTAATAACTATACTGAAATCTGGTACACTTTATAGCCACAGGCGGTCCGTGGCTGAAAAATATACTGAAATCTATACGGTCAGGCCGCCGTGGCTAAAAAGTATACTGAAATCTGGTGCACTTTTTAGCCACAGGCGGTCCGTGGCTGAAAAATATACTGAAATCTATACGGTAAGGCCGCCGTGGCTAAAAAGTATACTGAAATCTGGTACACTTTTTAGCCACAGGCGGTCCGTGGCTGAAAAATATACTTAAATCTATACGGTCAGGCCGCCGTGGCTAAAAAGTATACTGAAATCTGGTACACTTTTTAGCCACAGGCGGTCCGTGGCTGAAAAATATACTGAAGTCTATACGGTCAGGGCGCCGTGGCTAAAAAGTATAATGAAATCTGATATACTTTTTAGCCAGCCGTGGCTAAAAAGTATACTGAAATCTGGTACACTTTTTAGCCACAGGCAGTCCGTGGCTGAAAAATATACTGAAATCTAAACGGTCAGGCCGCCGTGGCTAAAAAGTATACTGAAATCTGGTACACTTTTTAGCCACAGGCGGTCCGTGGCTGAAAAATATACTGAAATCTATACGGTCAGGCCGCCGTGGCTAAAAAGTATACTGAAATCTGGTACACTTTTAGCCACAGGCGGTCCGTGGCTGAAAAATATACTGAAATCTATACGGTCAGGACGCCGTGGCTAAAAAGTATACTGAAATCTGGTACACTTTTTAGCCACAGGCGGTCCGTGGCTGAAAAATATACTGAAATCTATACGGTCAGGCCGCCGTGGCTAAAAAGTATACTGAAATCTGGTACACTTTTTAGCCACAGGCGGCCCGTGGCTGAAAAATATACTGAAATCTATACGGTCAGGCCGCCGTGGCTAAAAAGTATACTGAAATCTCAGGCCGCCGTGGCTAAAAAGTATACTGAAATCTGGTACACTTTTTAGCCACAGGCAGTCCGTGGCTGAAAAATATACTGAAATCTATACGGTCAGGCCGCCGTGGCTAAAAAGTATACTGAAATATACGTTTAGCCCCAGACCGCTGTCTCTGAAAAGTATAGAGAAAACTGATCTACTTTTCAGCCACAGACCGCCTGTGGTGAAAAGTATAGTAAAATCTGAAATACATTTAGCCAGAGACGCTCGTGCCTAAAAGTATAGTGAAATACTTCGCGCACATGTGGTATACAAGACATAAAGCCTCTCGTGTTGGGCTCGAGGTTGTATATCTGATATAGAACGAGAGCCCGTGCGATACATTTGACTTGATTTAGAAGAGATCTTACTTGAATCCAAGAAACATCCATTGTAACCAAAGCCAACTGATAAACAGTAAAATGACCGCCTCGGGAAAAGCAAACACAAACCAATCCCCGAAACCAATGCCACCACTTTCATCAAATAACCTAGAAAAAGAAATAAACTTAAAACTAAACTAAGATAATTGATACTGGACAGCTGTTTCAGTTCTAAACTGTTCTCCGCAGAGATCCAGTAAGGGTCATCTGTTAATGATCCAATGTTACTACAGGAGGAAACATAAACTAAACTTAGGCTGGTATTCCAAAGGTCGTAGCTTCGAATCCCTCCGTAGCCAGGCATATTTTTCAAGTCTGCCCGGTGTGGGATATACACTCAGAGTAACATCACACAAGCATCTTATTCACCTGATTACAATACACCAACACAGCAAATTTCATAAACTAACTTTATTGATACTGGATAGCTCTATCTGTTCTAAACTTTCTTCCTAGAGGTCCAGTAAGGATCATCTCTTATTAATCCAGTGTTACTGCAGGAGGAAACCTAAAACACCAACACAGCAAATTTCATAAACTAACTTTATTGATACTGGATAGCTCTATCTGTTCTAAACTTTCTTCCTAGAGGTCCAGTAAGGATCATCTCTTATTAATCCAGTGTTACTGCAGGAGGAAACCTACATATTAAACTAATTTTATTTATACTGTATAGGTCTATATCAGTTCTAAACTGTTCTTCCTAAGCTTTTCTAGAGGTCTAGTAAGGATCATCTCTTATTGATCCAGCGTTACTACAGGAGGAAATCTAAAGTAATCTGGATAGCTCTATCAGTTTCATAGGCGTACGGGCACATTATTTTTGCGGGGGCTGGGCTGAATTTGCCCGAATGACAAGACGTGATAGATTTCGTGACGTCATCATAAAATTACATAATCAAAGAAGACTACAAATGAAAGGCTTTCCTTTGAAGTCCTTGAAGATTGATATAAAAAGAAATATGTCGTCCCTAGCCATTTCAATTATAAATATATTCCGCATTACGATTTACAAAGAAAGAGAAAGTTAATAACGTAACAACATTGTTTGGTATAAAATGGTTAATTGAACGAGTACTGGTGCAAGACATTGTGTAGCCTAAATAATGAGAGGACCGGTATTCCAAAAATTGTTGTTCTCAATTTCTTAACTCCGACTCCTGTGATGAACATGTACGTAAAAGCCTAGGGAAATTACGATTATATAGAAACTAAAATATAGGTGGAAACTTTTATGGGACACGATAAAAGGCGAGGATAAGGAGCGAGAGATTAAAGTTGAGGAGGAAGGCAACCCTGTCCGCGTTTCGACCTAAAGATGGTGTAACATTTTCACTGTCCGACACCGTATTCTGTTCACTATTTTCTCTAAGCTGTGATAGTGAATTTAATTCATCAACATCAGTGAACGTTGTCATTTGTTCCGTTTGGTATTCGCTCATGGGTTCCTTCACATTTTTCTCAGATAGATCTTCATCAAAAGACGCCGTGACTGCAGAATCTTTACTACCACTCGATTAAGTTCCAAGTAGGGTTAGGTCACATTGCTGCGCAGGTCATCGTTCTTGGTTGTCATGTTACTTTTTACAAAGAAAGTATTGATTTTCGACTGGGATGAATCCGATGATTCCATCACTGGATAACATTTTACTTTTTTACCATTGTGAACCAATCGAGGGGGCGAATACCCCAGGAATATCGCTCCCCCTTTAGGATATTCGCCCATCATATATGCGATGCTTTCATCGTGATACTTTTATCTTATTTCTCTTATTTATACTTTCTTCTACCTTTCAAACGTATCATTGGAGTATTGGAAAGTTTTACCATTCTGAGGTTTACAAACTAATATTGAAACTGTAAAAACAGTTTCACGTATACGCGCATTCACTAATAAGTAATGACAACTTATAAGCCATTAATTTTCCGATAACAACAAAACGCTTGTCTAGCCTTTATTCGCTCTCAGTGACTAATCATTTCTTCGGGAGAGGCAAATTTGCCCCCCTCCGCACCCCCCCCCCCCCCCCCCCC
>CACRXK020017696.1:0-10449 GCA_902702795.2 Paramuricea clavata
AAAAGCAAGATATATAAACAATGAAAAAATGGCACTAACAGAGCCACAACTTCTCCAGAAAAGTGTAAAATCCCATGAAACTGAATCACAGTTTGTGAGTCAATCCTTCAAAATTTAGTTAAATGTTTCCAAAACTTCAGTCAATATAGTTTTGTAGTACACCCATCTTAAGGGTTCCTTTCAGCTTTCACCTTGCCAAGACCTGTCACTAAATTATGGGTTGCCTGAATAGATATAATTCCTCACTCAAATCATGATTGGTCATGATTTTTGAAGTTAATTTGATAGATATTTTTAATTGCATGGATTATTGGGTCATATTTTTCTGCTATTTAGCCTTAATATTGTAGACTTTTTTTAGGAAAGGAAGTACAATAGCAATTCTTCGACTAATGGGCAACCATGCACTTCTAAATAGCAAGGAAGCTGAATGACTGTAGGGGTATGGATAGCTTTTTCATGGGCTCTGCTCAGTTTGTATGTTGTAACTTATGTCGAGCCATTGCAAGTGAATTTAACAAAGGCCAGTAAACAAAATTGACAAAAATATACACGATAAAGTTGCACATTTCAGCTTGGAGTTTGGTACTATTTCAACTGTCAATTCGACATCGAACTTTGAAGGTTCAAAACCTATCTGTCTCATATTTGATCACTCTATAATTTTGTCTGCGCAAAAGTTTTCATCATAACTTAATAACAAATTATAATTTAGGTTTTGGAAATCATTGGGTTTTTATCAGGAAGCAGTGCGCGCTAACACTCTCTTACAACATTTCGACGGCCATTTTTAAACACCAAATTAAACAAAGTATAGAAATAAAATAACACTCGAAATAAAGTTTTTGGTTACTTAAATCTTATCTTTAAGTTTCTTATAATAGCTAAAAGTAACAAAAACATATAAATTTTACACAAGTAATATTTTATAAAGCAATAGTTTCAGCATACCTTCTGATGGGTCATATACGCGTAGCCATATTTGTTTACAATTAGAACGTCTTACCCCCCGCGAAGCCCGCATCACGGATGGGTCCGCTCGATGTATGGCCGTTTCTACGCCCTCTCTCCCTTCGCCCTGTTCAACAGAGTAAATATTACCCCAGCAAAATTCTACCCCGGATAAAAGAGCGCTTTACCCTTTTAAGGGGGTATGTTTTACCCATCACGAGATTGGTGTAATTGTTACCCGAGATTGGTGTAATTGTTACCCATTAGTCAACCAATGGTGTAATTGTTACCCTAGATATAGGGTAATTTCTGCCCCATAGATTGTTACTCTCGCAGAGCGAGTAAATTTTGACCTTAACTGGGGTGAATTTTACCCTCTGAATTTTACTGTGTAGCCCAGCAAACATGGCTGTATTTTCTTTTCAGGGCTAGTTTGTCATTTGCCTCGCAGGAACCAGGCTAACCTGGCAATTGTTGTCAAGAAATTTGTGTGAAATGCTGGTTAATTAATTTTGTTAATGACAACAGCTTCAGAAGGCTTATATTAATCAATTTCTTACTTACTTGGGCCAAATTGTGTATTATAACATGATTTTTAGTCGAGTGAGCTGGTTTCCCAATGCAGGATATCAACTTAATTGCTCAAGCAGATGCTGGGCCAATAAATTCAACCAGGCTGTTTCATGTGAATGCAATATCAAACATATATAAAATTAATATACGAGGCAGTATCTTACCATGGGCAGGTGTATATTTAGCCCATATAAATGGGCAAGACCAGCTTGCCCAGTGTGATATTATACTACTGACAATACCTGGTTGATTCTACAAGATTATGGCCTAAAATGTTCCAATTGTAGTTTCACGATCTGCTAAGGATCTGTTGATATGATCTGGGCTAGGCAGCATGGGACCCTACTGGCAAGTTCATGTTGCCTGGTTCTGTAGTTGGGATTCTGGCAACGGTTATCTTGTGCTTAGCCAGATAGTAGCAGGATAGTATATCGGCAATACTGGCAAATGTTGTCTCCTGCCTAGCCAGGTCATAAGAATAGGCCACATTTGTGACTAGTGTGCCAGATTAAGGAAGAAACAATGAGGGTCCTATGACTATGCTATGAGTGACTTAGTCACTGTGACTATATATGTCCATAAATTTTGATATATGAACAAAATTTTGATATCTGTCCCAAAGTCATCCATCTTCCTTAAGTTTAGGACTCTGAGACCAATGAATATATTGTCATTCAAGGATTAAAAACAATGAAGACGAGTGTTATGGTAAAATAAACGAAAATATTCATGTCCGCAGGCTGCAAGACGCAATGTTGACACTTTATTCTGAAGTCGACTAAGCTCGACTAAATGTCGAAATCGACGAAAAACGAGCCAAAAAGTAAAAAGTGTTATATTAAAACTTTATTTCGAACGATGTAGTTTTACATTTCATTTTACCAAGTTCCTCAGCCATTTCATGAAGAAATTAATGCTAAACGGAAACTATTTTTAATTCTAAGTCTGGTGAAAGAGTCATTCCGTTATTGTGTTTATATTCCAAATAGAAATCAAGAAAAACCACTTTGTAATAAGGCAATAATGTCACACAAGAAGCCATTTTGAAAGCGTGCAGTGCGTACAAAAAACACTGCAACACTATTAGTGAATAGGCCGAAAACAGTTTTATTTCTGAAATTTAATTGAACTGATATTCGGATATTTTGTTTTATTCATTAGAAATTTATACTAAAACAATTATTCGCCTCAGGCGCAGTGATTACCGTGAATATTCACCTCGACTTCGTCTCGAAAGGATTACAAGTTACAAGTTAAAATAAGTATGTGGTACCTGTAATATTAACTGCGAAAGCCTAGGCAACTACATTGTCATGCACTTTGAAAAGTTTACGGTACAGTATATGCATCAAATAATAAAATATATAAAAAATAAATCTCACGATTGGATTTATTGAACTAATGAACAGTTCTTTATAAAATAATATTAAAGAGCACAAAGTAATATAATAAAAGTCATTATAACCATTTCTAACACAAATAATATTTGCAAAATATAGCACATTTTCATATTCTAGTCATATAGTACAGTGTACTACATACTAGTATGAATATAAAACTACAGAAAACCTGTACAACACAAATATGAAGAGTTTTCACGCTTCATTTAAACCGTTGTGATATCCGCATTAGCTATACGTTTCTTTCCATTTCCTTTGTAGTATTTATATATAGCACTGGTCTGAAAAACAAAAAGAATATTCGTGCACTCCTAAACGACCGCCATGTTGTACACAAAAATATTCGGTACGTTAAAGATTAATTTTTACTATATTGCAAAATCCCATTGTATACCAGCAACCAATCACATTCACTTCTTCTTTGGATTATCCCAGAGCCTTCGGGGAACGAGATTGGGTTCTCATCAGTTGTTGTTTTAACTTGTGATCCATCTTTCTACAGAATACGCACTCGTGCATTCAACTTTCCCCAGATTATGCGCTCCTAGTATCCATTACATTCTTCGAATCTTTGTGGTTGTTGAAGCAATACCCGAATGTCATTGTTGATGTACTTCATGGCGCGTTATATCAAAAGGTGTATTCAGTGTTCGCATTGTACTATTATTGCCTTGGTTAATATGGGTTGGTTTCCGAATTATTTCTTGGTTATGACTCGTTCATCATGAACAAACGGATTGAGCTTCTTCACGCGTGGCGAATTGGAAAGCGCGCGCAGTGGAGGATGGGAAGGGAGAAACGAGGGAGACGTGGGATTTTCCACGCGTCGCCCGCGCGTGCTCACACAAACGACTGGGGACGAATAGGGACGTGCTGGTTATGGACGAGCCGACGAGCACTTGTTATGTGCCCCTGCCCTCATGAGCCCCTAAAATTAAAACATTGAAAAAGATATTACAATTTAGATATTACAATAATTTAAATTTACGAAATAATTACTGAAATATTTAACAAATTTACGCACATTTTTTATAAAAAAAAATTGCTCCCCTCCCCACGCGTTCGCCAACAATTTTGGGGAAAAAGATTAATTAGCGACCGAAACGTTTCATCTTTGATCAGTAATACGCCTCACCCCAATCTTGATCCATCCGTCACTGGGCCTGGGGCCCATCAGACGTTGCTCATTCGTCGTCCTTTTCAAGACCCCAGCACGTCCCTGGGAACGAATCAGGCATGGGTGGATTTCATCACAAATCTAAAAAATATGGCTTCACAAGAAGAATTAGTCACAATTTATAACTCATTAGTCTTACAACATTTTACTATTGCTTTACTATTTGGCATGATAATAACAAATCTCATATCGATAAATTATGGAAATTACAAAAGAGAGCTGGACGGATTATAACTAGTTCTGACTACACTATTAGATCATCCCAAGTTTTTGAAACCCTTCAAAGGCATCCAATAAAAAATCTCATGGACAAACGAGATCTAATAATGATGTTCAAAGTTCTAAAAACATGGCGCCTAATTACTTAACAATAATGTTTCGTAAATGGGACAATTCTAATTTTCATTACGGAGCAACAATTTGAAATTGGGCCTTCCTAAGCCAAAAACAGTTTTTCTAAAAATAAGCTTCGCCTACCGTGGTGCTGCAGCGTGGAATAGTCTACCCTCTGAAGTCTTACTTCAGGTGTACGAATCTCGATCTATTTCTTCTTTTCGTAGCTTAATTAATAATTATTATGAAACTTTGAAATAGTTTGTATATATATATATTGTAATATCTTTAAATGTTGTAATTCTTTTTAAACACACGGCCTTTGAAAATCACACAAGTGAAAGGCTACCGTCAGGGACGTATCGACCGGGGTGTGTGGGGGTGGAATGTGACCCCCCCCCCCCCAACTAAGACGATTTGAAAATTTCAGGTAAATCTATGAAAAACTGGCATTAATAAATCATGTAAAAAATCTTGAAAACCCATAACAAAAACAGGCAAATAATAGAGGATTGAAATGCGGAAAATAGATGAGGTTTTAATTCTTTATGGCTTCATACGTTGATACGTTCAGAGGTTTCCGTTTTATCAACGTAGCCAGGCTTTATTTTACGAAAAGAATATGTTGTCTATTTTACTATTTCCATCGGCAAAAAAGACATAATTTTTTCGCTAAGTAACATGCGCTTCCGGTTTTGGCTCTACACACAAGGTTAAGGTATACGTGCAAGAAATTATATTAATTTCATCTACTATTTGATAGTAATACAGTGTATTTGAAATACATAGAAGACATAGAATTATTTGTTTGCTTAGATTAATACAACAACAGGGATATGATATCCGGATGTAAATTTTGAACGTCTGTATGTGTGACGCACATGTGTGATGTGTATTGTGTGCCGTGTATTTTGTCATATTTTTACTTATATAATAGTTCGTTAATAATTCTACACAAATGGCCGATATATACGCAATATTCGTCTAATATCTAAAGATTTGTCTCGTAGATTTGTAACATTGTTGAATAGTTTAGGTTGAATGAGCCATTACGAGGGCATTGTCCTAGCCTTACTGTTCTCTATATTATACGCGTATAATCTTTATGCATTATTACACAGTGAACAACGTGAACAACTACGTCTTGAGACTTGATGTTAACATAAGTATGTGACTTTCTGTGATTTTTGGGCAAACAAAAACGAGGGTTAATGGAATGGAGAAACAAATTGGTCTTAAGGACACCTTTAATCCGTTCCTAAAGGTATTGCATCCAGAACCACCAGGAACAAAGCCCAGCATTACACAGCGAATTGTCCGTTTTCTTTAAAAATGCGCTGAAGGAACACAGACGAATGGAAGAAGAACGTCAGTCACAAGGTCTTGAGGCAAAACACATGTCATGTACGATCGCTGCAAACATTGCTCTTAAAGTGGCCAAAAAGCATAGTCTTTTCAAGTTGGCTTCAAAGTTTTATAAACTATTTCTGACAGCCGCCCATGCCGTTGGCGTTGTGAAAAATGAGAGATCATTCAGTTTACTGAAGATTGTGATAAGTTATTCACGCAATAACATATCTGGAAAA
Source organism: Paramuricea clavata (assembly GCA_902702795.2). Classification (NCBI taxonomy): domain Eukaryota; kingdom Metazoa; phylum Cnidaria; class Anthozoa; order Malacalcyonacea; family Plexauridae; genus Paramuricea; species Paramuricea clavata. The sequence continues at coordinate 6,021 of CACRXK020017696.1, forward strand.
CGTTTGAATGATTGCATGATCCTTGCCTCTGAAAAGAATATTACTGATGTCTTTGATGTTACCGCGACCGCGAAGAAATGGTCAATCTTGAAAAACCGCCGATTGGCGATTGCTTGAAAACAATAACTTAATATTGAAGGTTAAAAAAATTAGTTAACAAATAACTACTATGTAACATTATTGTTAATTGTTTAGGGAAACGCAGTTCTATTTCAGCTAAAAATTATCTTTATTATATAAATTACATCAATTCACAATTGTCGTTCCTTTTCCCTACATAAAAAAGGCGGATGGACTCCTTCTACAAAAACTTGTTAAAATTGACTATAGTTATTGGCAGGCCGAGAGGTAACTAATCAATGTGATTATGGTATTTTAGATTTAACTACCTATAATTGATGAAATGAGTGGAGAGTGCTATTCGGAGTACTCGGTTTGTATATGCTCGTGTTCTTCTCGTGTGGCTTATACTCTTTAATTTAGCAGAACAAAAATAACCCAAACATATTATATTGATTGAAAAGCAAGAAAAAAATGTTGTAAAATTAGATGTGGGTTAAATATCTAGCTAGGTGCATAATAACTGAGCAGGGGAGAAATGCACCAAAACATTGCAGTCCGCAAAGATAGGGGGTTTATAATTTCAGGTAAATTTTTACAATAGTGTAAAATCAGGTAACTTACTGCATTGCACCCCAACTAGCACACCTTCGCTACGTCCCTGGCTACCGTGTATAGCCTAAATATATTTAAATAACAATAACCGTAATAATAATAATAATAATAATAATAATAATAATAATTGAATGTATTTACTATAGGAAATCGTGAAATATAGCGCAGTATGTCTTTTTACCTAAAACATGGACTGTTTCCTTTTCAACGAAGCTGTGAAGTTCTTAAGTTACCCAAAGCAAATGCTGTTTTAATTTCTTTAAGGTTGAATGAACATTTCAAAACATTTTACGAAACGTATTGAGTTAAATTTTACAGTAAATCAAAGCCCACAAAATGTAAAATAACAAACACCTACAATATATTTCTGATTGTTATATTTTTAAAAGTGCTAATCTTTCAACTATTTTTGCGTTTTGCAAGGGTGGGTTGACTACAAAATTTTTGTAGTTCGCTATAACTACAGCTACTTGAAAAATATGTAGTCAGCTACAACTACTGCTACTTTTGAACGAAGGGTTAAAAACTGCTTAAAAATTGTAGCGAACTATTTCGCTATTTCGCTACACTATATTTTTTAGTTTTACTGTACTTGGAGCATCTACTAACTCAGGCTGAAATTTAACCTATAACAAATCGACTTACAAGTAGCAACAGTAAACACAAAGCAATATTTTTGTAAGCACTGCAGTGTTCAAGAGTGCAAATTGACTATTGAGTGCTGATTTTAAGCAAACCGTGTCTCAATATCATGCTATTTTATCAAGTTGCTAACAATTTTGAAAAATAGCGAATAGCGATTCGCTCTTTGAAAAGCAGCATGAGCTCTACCTTTGAAATTACTGTACTATATGATTAAATTCCTAAACACGTCCGAATTTATCATTATGATAAATGCGCGGCAAATTTTGAATATATCATAATAATAAATTCGCGGCACCTAACACTAACCCTAACCCCAACCCCAACCCTCACCACTAACCTCTAACACCTAACCAATAACCACTAACCACTAACCCCTCACCACTAACCCCTAACCCTAACTTTTTAAACTTTTTCAAAAATCTAACTTTTTAAACTGTTTTTGGTTTTTAAAACTCTTTAAAACTTTTTTAAAAACTATTTAAAAAAAAAACTATTTAAAAAAAAAACACTACTGTAGCGAACTGCAACTACTTCGCTACTATCCACCCTTGCTGTTTCGTACAAAATTAGACAAAATTGAACGCGATCATGTGTTTAGTGTTGGCCATTTCCGAATTTATATTCAATGTTTAGAAAATATAGGCGAGAGGGTTGCTGCATGCATGTATTTTGAGAAATATATATTTTTTATGTCCAATGCAAATTAGAATGCCAAAATTATTCGCTAACACAATTGAAAAATAGCGTGATTTTATTGGTCGAGATATACACGTAACAACTATCCAACCTCCTCTGCAAATCTACTAGAAATATATGCATTCAGTAATCCTTCGCCAATATTTCCAAACATACATTAAATTAACATGAAGTAATCAGAAATGGCCAACACTGAACGCAGGCTCGCGCTCAAGTGTTGCAATGACAACACGATATTCCTAAATTTTTAATTTTTTTCTTATTTTTTATGTAAAACTGCAAAATTGTTGAAAGATTTGTACTTTTAACTATACAACAATAAATTCCGAAATATATATCCTAGGTATATTATTTTACATTTTGTAAGCTTTGATTTAATGTAAAATTTAACTTGAAACGCTTCGTAAAATGTTTTGAAGTGTTCATTCAACTAAACTACATTTGCCGACAAATTGTTTTTACTAAATTGTTAGGTTATTTCAATTCAGTCTTCAAATCACTTTGTTCTCTTTTACATTTTAAGGTTTTTTCTCAAATTATAAACTTAGAGCTTCGTTAAAAAGGAAAACAGTACTAGTTCATGTTTTTATACAGGCAAAAAGTTAAAGCAACAAAATTCGTAAACATTAAATATTTTAAGCAAACTTGCCGTATATTTCACGATTTCCTATAGTAAATTAATTCTTCTCATTTCTTCAAACAAAATTGCTTCAAGCTTGTTGTATATGAAACGATTTTCCAAATATATGTCTTTAAAATTGAAATCTTGCTTATCCCACTTCTACAAGCAATCAGCAAAATTTTTGAGATCAGTGAGGATGACCACCACTCAACACCGTTGGCGAGCCACGCCCGCGATTATTGACGAACTTTAGACTTCGCTAATGGTTTTGTTTTCCTGGGTGTAAATAGCCGGGGGGAATTAATACCCTCACCCCTGGCTAAACGCCCGGAACGGCGATGCGCGCCGTTGGCTCGGGGATTAAGAGATGCTAATCAAGTCTTTGTACAGATCAGTGCCTCTCTATCAGACATATTACCTCAAATGCGTATGCGTGCTCTATGTCAACATGATTATACATGTACTAGAAATACATGCATGAAACAAACCCTCGCCTATATTTTCCAAACATTGTTTCAACATGAAATATTCGTATCTACGCCAACACTGAACGCAGGCTCGCGTTGCACGTCATGTTAGTTATGGCAACACGATAATTGTTTTTTTTGTTTTTGGACCAGGAACTGGTCCCCAATCGCTGCTAATCTTCTTCTTGTTGTTGTTAGGGGGCGACGCTCTTTGAAAAAACCCTAAGACTCCGTCGTTACTTGTCCGATCGGAATGAAACTTGACAAAATTATTCTAAGCAATATTCCGCATCGATTGACGGTGTTCGATTTTTCATTTTTGACTTTAGAAGCGAAATATGAGCAATTTTTTACTGTATTCGTAGCAATTAATATATACATGTCATTAATATTCAGCATATATATCAGCAAACGCAAATGATAAGAAAGACATTGTCTTTTCTATTGTTCGTTGTGAACACAATCACAATAGTCCAAAGCTTCTCAAGAATGTGGACGACTAATTGTAACGATTAATTATAAGCGTTAAGACTTAAGTTGACTAATTTGACACGCTGGCTTAGTTTCTGAAAGCGCAGAGGAGTACTACACAGTACTCCTATCCATAAAAACAAAGACATGACATGTTTTTAGCACAAGCATGCACTTATGAAGCATTACCAAGCGAAATGATCTGCATTAACCTATAGCAACAATTCAGATAAATTGTTACCTTAACTTAAGTCCCGTTTACATGGCACGTACACGACTGCAGCTACAATATTTTGCAATGGCACGCACGGCACAATTTGTTACGACAAAAGTTAAATTTGGGCACGGTATGTTTAGTCTTAATCTATCTAATTCGAATGCGAGTATATACTTTTGAAATCTGCGCATTTAGTTATCTATGCTTTGTCCAGATTTACACTCATTTACACACGGCATGACTAGATCAAACACATATTTTTGCCCGGAAAAGTATATCTTGGATGCATGACCAAATTAAAGCAAAACATTTAGCGAACTCAGTCTACGCTGCCTTGAGAATAATTAGTAGTTTTAGAAGTGTGTATAGTTATTTGTTTATCAAGTCAAAGCTGAGTCTCGAAGGTTTTGAACATTTAATTACGATTTGCACAAGATCGAAACTGAGTCACGCAGTTCCTGGTCCATTATAGTACGATCGTACTTGTTTGTACAAACCGGGAGAATATAAATGAATTTTTAACACTTTTAAATACAGAGCTATCAATTTCTAAAATATAATGTAGGTATAATATTTTCGTTTCTATTGGCCTTATTTTAATGTAAAATTCAAAACGAAACCCTACGTAAAACGTTT
>CACRXK020017697.1:0-10448 GCA_902702795.2 Paramuricea clavata
CAAACTTATTGGCAAAATTTGTGATTTGCCTCCAGCCCACCCTAGCAGTCACTTTATGACCAGTCCCTTAAATTCAATCAAACTTGTACACGAAAAACAGCTATAAACACATGGAAGTGACCACGTGCATAAAAAGCAGCTCTGCTCTGGATGAAAACCCTCAAAATGCTCAAATCTATATAATATTACTGCAACATCTAAACAAAAAAAAACGTGTTCACACTAGCTTTAAAGACCAAGACGACCCGAAAAATAAAAAAAGATATGATATGTATGATAGTTGCAAAGATTAACAACGATTCACTAGTTTAAAACCTATAAACATAGTCTGTATCGTGTACTGTATATATAAATAATAATGTTCGTCAACTCCATATTTAATAGTAATATTTGTAGCTGATAAATACCTCGATTAAAGGTTTTATTTGACCAATAAATGAATAAATACAAACTACTTACCTTCCTCTTGGGTGTTTTGGTTTTAAAATCTAATTTTATAAGCAAATATCCTCAAAATGTCAATTTTAAAACAAATCACAGCTCTCACTCCATATATTTTATATCGATTCCAGCTGCAAGTTACTGGCCAGAGTAATGGCCGCCGTCGTATTTCCGGCATGCGCGACACGACATGCGCGAGGACACCGACTTCAAAGGATCCGACATTCAGTTGCCCTTCTATTCATTTCTTATTCTATGGTATGGGTCATAATGGTCCTTACTGATTTGCCGCAACACTGATGAGTAAAACAATATCAAGCAAAATTCTAATAGGAATTTCCAGGATAATTATTAGATAATTGAAAAAAAATTTATTGGCTGTGAAGGGGAAAAGATGGTCATATTCAGCAAATTCTCTCCCAGAATCCCGCTCGCATTTTCCAGCGGACTTGCGGTGAAAATTTGAAAGCTTTACAGTTTAATTGCACATAACTGACCAATTTGTGTAAGATGTCCGCTGAAAATACAAGCTCGCACGAGTGGAAGAATTTCGCTAATTTGACCAACGCGTTTAGAACTCTTACCGGTATTTTCCTTTGGTCAGTTTGAATGTTTAACTTTTTCAATGCGTATTCGGTACTCAAGGTTACTTTGTGGAGTGCGATTTCAAAATTGTTTGCATCAGCTTGAACTGTAATCGCATCTTTTTTTCGACCAATCAGGTTTGGTACCCGGACATTTTGCCGAACGGACATTTTGCCGACGGACGTTTTGCCGAAAGGACAACTTGCCGAAAATAGAGATGTTCTTTCGTCAAAATGTCTGGGACTGTGCCTCATTTCTCAACTTTATAATTCTCAACCATCATGTAAAATAAACATTATATGGTATTAGCAATGCATAATTGGTCATTAGCAGTGCATAATGTGTCGTTAGCAGTACATAATCATATTGACTATGGGTAGCTTGTTTGTGCAGCGGATGGCTCATTTGTTCGGAACGTGTTTTGACGTCACATCGTAAACAAGCAAGCGTATATAAAGACAATGTCGTAAGCGAATTTCACTTCGAGAATCATTCAATACATTCACAGTTCTTCGGGAAATCGCATTCATGAATGATGTTGAATGATGTTATTCTTTATATTGCGAAATTTCCGTAAACTTGTCAAAAACTTGACTGAAATATAAAACGAAACTATACTTCGCTATCAAAGTTTCTGTCATCAAAATCGACAATGACTTTAATCACAGAAACCAAAACCTTGTAAGCGAACCTTTAAATTAAAGTTCAGAAGATATCTCTGTTTTCGGCAAGTTGTCCGTTCGGCAAAATGTTCCCAGCCAATGAATTTTAAGAAAAACGTGATCATACAAATGACCAAATCAAATTTGATCATAAATGGTTGAAGTAAAATTTTAATACTGGCTAGGCAAATCTAAAATTACGTACCAAGAAATTTTTCACAAATGATGGGCAAACTAAGAAGAGGGTCCTGAAGGGGGGGAGGGGGGGGTCGTATTCCCATTTCCCAGTCCAAACTTTGACTAAATCCCATTGTCCCAGAACACAAATCCCATCATCTCCGTGGCTGTCCTGCTCAAATCTTAATCCCATTCCCATTTTCTATTGTGTTTTTTTTGCTGATGAATCCCAGTCCCAGTGCATGAAATCCCATTTTCCCACCGACAAATAAATAAGCAAATCCCAGTTTGCATTTTACCCCTTCATGCAGGACCTCTAAGAACAAAATCATCGGTCAAATGCAGGTAAAGGTACATTCGTCCATCGCAATTCTGAAGTTTATACGCGCAAAACCGCTCCGAAACTATACCAAATCACTCGTAAAACCTATAAATACGATTAAACTTACTCGTCTTATCTTTACTGTTCATAAATCTATTTATAGCTTTGGAATATTCGCTTCGCGTTCGTGCGACTTTTGTAATCACGCGTTTGATTTCTGTCCAAATTGCACCCCACTCAGTTCAATTACCATTGTTAATTAAATCTGAATGGTTGTAAGCAAAGTTGTAAGCAGAATGCGATTACAACTCAAGCTGATGCAAGCATTTTTGAAATCGCACTCCCCAGACTACAGTAGTGCAGTTCGTGCTGAAATCGCACTGCTAAGAACCAATCAATTTGCACGAAACACCAGTGATTTCAAACTATCATAAATACTGAAATTAAGCAGATGAAATTAAATGAAGATATATGAAATTTAATGAAATGAAATACAAAAAAATCCCAAATTAATTGAAATAAAATAAGCTTACGAATTTAAATTCAATAGGGTTCTACGATTACGATTGAATGTATGATTCCTGTTCGAACTGTCAATTATCTTAATTTTCCCCAATATTGAATCTATTTCTACGTATATCTTTAAAGTAATTAACCCCCAAATCATTATGCGTACATTACACAATCCAAATCACTGTCACTAGTCGTGAGCTACAAAAAGGAATTAAGAAAAAACTACACTATTCAGGGAAGACAAATATCCGTGTCCGTTGATCGTGCTTATCGTATCATTAACAGTTCTGGGATCTTTGAACGAGGTAATATCCGCCGTTTGAGGAGCGATAACAACATTTTTGCTTGCTTGTGTTGTAATTCTGGTATCCACAGCAGGAGGAACCTTTCGATTTCAACAACAAGTTGTAGCCACAGCAGACATGAGTAGAGGAATTGTAGTTGACTGTTCCACAACATGAAGTGCCTTTTGATCTTGAACGTACATTACCGCTGCAGCATATGTGCACACTCAGGTGATAGATATTTGCGCCACAGCAGCGAGTGTAGGATGAATACGATTTTGATCTGACGTTATTGTTGCAGCAAACCTGCGAAGAAGACCGATATAAAGAGGAACCACAGCAATAATAACCAGATGATGCACTTTGCAACTTGCCCCTGCAACACCGCTGGGAACTTGGATTGTAATTGTAGCTTCCACAACAAGACCTGCGTCCGCTGGATTTACTGAGGATGTTTCCATTGCAGCAAACATAAGAACCACTGTAGTAGGGAAGGGATCCACAGCAATTATTGCGACCTGATTTGGGATAAAGGTTTCCGTTACAACAGATGAGAGTGCTTGAGTCATAATTCTGACCTCCACAACATGATGTTCCGAGAGACTTTGAATAAACTTTTCCTTGACAACAGACGGCGGTACTTGAACTCATGGGAACTCCGTAAGAGTATGGACTGCCATATAGTCCCCATGAGGTACAGCAGTGAGAGCCAAATGATTTTGGATACACGTGATAACCACAGCATAAAAATTGTGATGGATTATAATTAATGGACCCACAGCAAGTTGTTCCTGTTGATTTTGACAGTATGTTACCATTGCAGCAAATATATCTGGAAGGGTTATAATTATGGGAACCACAACAACTTGTACCAGACGACCTTGATGATATGACGTTGCTGCAGCATACTTTACTAGATGAATGATAGTTCACGGAACCACAACATGATGTACCACTGCTCTTCGATAGAACTCGGCCAGAACAACAAACCTGTTTGCTTGTTTGGTAACTGTAACTTCCGCAACATCCAACTCCATTTCCACCAGAAAAAATCTTGTTATAACAACAAACATTGACGTTTGGACGATAAGCCTTTGAGCCACAGCATGAAGTACCGTGCACCTTGGAAATAATTCTACCGTTGCAGCATAGCTGACTCTTGCTGTTATAGTTGCGTGATCTACAGCAGGAAGTTCCACGCCATTTATAGAGTATCCGACCATAGCAACACACTGATATCGCAGCGTTATATACTTGGTTGGAACAACAATTAGATCCGCTATTCTTGCTATGGATTTTACCACCACAACATACATGCGTGTTAGTGTTGTATGCGTTGGAACCACAGCAGCCGCCGCCTGGATACTTTGATCGAATCTGCCCAGCGCAACAGACACGAGAGTAACTTTTGTAATTTTTAGAGCCACAACATTGATCACCAGACGACTTTGCCAAGATATTGCCGTTACAACAAACTGCAGTTAGTGGATTATAGTTTTGTGTTCCACAGCACGCAGTGCCAGAGCTTTTGCTGAGCACTTTGTAGCTGCAACAGACTTGTGAGCCTGGATAGTAGTGTGTGTTTCCACAACAACTATAATAGGAGGCGGATATGATCTTGTTGCCGCAACATTTGTAGCTCAGTGGATCATAAACTTCAGACGCACAGCATTGAAAGTTAGGAGGAATATTAGTGTGAAGCTTTCCATTGCAGCAAACAGCTCTGTAAGGATCATAGTTTACAGCACCGCAACAAGCAAAACCGTTGGCTATGTCCAAGATGTTACCTTGGCAGCAAATATATTGACTTGGGTCGTAATTTCTGTATCCGCAACAGCTCGAACCATGCTTAATGGGATACAAATTTCGTACACAGCATATTTTAGTCTTGGGATTGTAGGAACGAGAACCGCAAGTGGCTGATTGCGTTGGGGCGATATGTTCTGCAACGAATGAGGATAAAGACCGTAAGGAAGATAAAAGTAGGAGCAATAACGATGATTGGGGGATACATGGTTAAAATAGAAACAAGTAAGCATAAGAATCTTGTTAGTGCTGTTTGAAATGGCTCTGAGAATAAGGTCGCATGATAAAAAAGACGACTACATGGAAAATAAGGATATAAAGAACCATGGAGGATAAGGAAGAAAAGGATGATAAGGTCAGAAAATCAAAGATAAGCGTAATGGTAAAAGAACGATAATTATAGAGAAGGAAGATAAAGTGAAAGGGAAAAGGAAGATATATAAGGAAAATAAAGAACATGAATCTATGAAATCTTCGAATTTGTTATAATCAACATGGTTCATACTCTCTTTTTGATCCACCATTTGAACATGTTCAATCTTTGGCGACGCTTTGTTTCGTACGTACGTGGCAAATAATTTGCCACGTACGAAATCCCCACCCTAATATTTCATGACTATTCGTCACCTTGGACAATGACTGTTGCTCAAACTGTTTTTTACAAAATGGTTTTTTATCTATCGGCTTGGAAGAAACAAAAATCTCTCCCATTTACAAAAGAAAATAGAAAAGAGAAGAGCTTTCAATTAATCGTCAAATTTCCCCCCTTACTAGTTGTTTCAAAAATACAAGAAAAGTGCTTTGGTCTTTCCTTTACTCAACATATTGGTGATTTTATTCAGGAAATCGCAGCATATAGTTTTCAAGAAGGGCGATTTTGCGTGACTACGCGTTTTACATGAAATTGGTGCAACACTAGATAAGGCAGGCCGGCGAAACTAGTCCGATCTATTTGGATTTTGCGAAAGCGTTTGATTCTGTATTATTGGTTAAGGTTAGTAGGGCCTTTAGTTCTCGCGGTGTATTGTTGGAGTGGTTTGAAAACTATTTAATTAGAAGGAAGCAAAGAGCAATTGTAAATGCAAAGTGCTCAAAATGGATCGACTAAGGTAATCCAGGTGCAGGACCATAGAAATATTAGACCTAGGGTGCCTGCTTGGTCACGTGACCAGTGTCTAGCCTTTCTCACGACAATTAAAACAATGTGAAAAGTAATTTTTCAAAATAAACTAACCATTTACAAAGCAAATTTACCATCATTCGTCCAAAAAATGATAAAAAGTTGCTGTTATGTAGACTTATCTCGCAGACTTCGACTGAAAAGCCATCCAAAAATGGCGGCGTGAGAAAGGCTGATTGAAAACAAAAATGTCCTTAATATAAATCCGCCATGTTGAATTTGAGTAGGAGTGTAAACTAAAAAGTACAGTATAAACAAAGCTAAAACTACGTTTTCATTGTCAAAACGTCTTGTCTTGCTGTCTAAGTATAGGATAGACAATGATCACGTGTGTTCAGTGGGATATAGACTCCAGAGAATTAGTTAGACGGCCACGAGGGCCGAAGGCCCGAGTGGCAGTTTAACTAATTCGAGGGAGTCTATAATCCCACTGAACACAAGTGATCATTGTCTATCCGACTTAGAACATGATCATCCCCACGAGGAATGTCTGTTTTAATTAGGTGTATTGTTAACAAATAATTAGTATTGTTCCTTTTTAATTATGATGAAGTAGGTTTTTTCGATTGGGCATTAGTTTATTTTGCCGAAGGGATTTTAACTACAATGTTTGGTCTTTGTTTGGTTTTCAGCGTTTGATTGATTCGGTTTTAGGGTTCATTAATATGTCAGTAATTGGCATAGGCGTTTTTCGAAAAAATGTGACAGACAGATCCTTTAACGTTAGCAGACGAAGAACTGTTCTCGTCGTCGGGCACTATACTGGTTACTGAACGATACTCATTTGTTATATCTCGGACTGGCGTGTGTGTGCATGCATGGGAGTGTTGAGTGTGTGTGCATGTATTTGTGTGTGTTTGTATTTGTGTAAGGATTGTGTGAAGGTACAGCTGTATTTTTGAGCTTTATATTAAATAAAAATTTTTGCAGTAAACAATTTGTCTTTGACGCCTTCAAATGTAACTCATTAGTATGCTCTATGTGGTCACTGGTACGCTCTATATAGAGCATACTAATGAGGCTACAAAACAAAAGAAAACAATAGGCTCATTAGTATGCTCTATATAGAAGAGTGCTTCAAAGCCCACACCACTTGACGAATTAATATACTATATGGGATATAGACCACTGAAATACTGTGCTCTGATTGGCCGAGTGGGTGTGATCATGTTCTAATTTGTAGTTTGGGGATAGATTTTGAAATATTAAGTTCTTTAAGTAAAGGCTCAAAGCAAATCTGCAGTTACAAAAACGGTGAAAATCGTGCAGCCTTGTAGAAACAAAGTAGTTTCGCGTAAATATAATTTACTCATAAAACATTTTTGCATTCTCTGAACGTAACTGTATTGCTAATATTTTATGAAATTACGAAATTATAGTTCATTCTTAATCTTCGTCGGTTTTCGTTTTTCTTCAATCTAAAGAAGTGTTTTCATGTTCTTGAAACAAAAATATTTAGTTGTCGATAAACTGTAAATCGCCAAAATAATCGTAATAAAAGGCAAAAGCGTTGCCTCAAGCTCAAGCAACGTTGAAAATATATTTTTAAACGACGATTTATGTATATATTGGATTTTTCTCCTTTACAAAACTTTTTTTCCATTTAAGTCGCGATATAATTTTTTGTTGAAAAAAACAATTCGCACTCCCTGCAACCGCGCGAAATTCCTTGCCGCTGGAGTCTGGGACTAGCCAAAATCACCTTATAGTTATAAATCCGCCATTTTGTGAATACAAAATTTTACTGAGAAAAGATAGGAGTACGCATTAATTCTATGTCCATTATTTCCATGTGCACGACTCAATTCTTGAACCTATTTTCTTTGATTTGGTTCGATTCCTGTCAGGGACCTAAAGTTGCATTTTTCGCTTCCGTTCCTGGTTAGGTCTAATAAATGTATATAAATTTCCACATTTCCTAAATTTTCGACTAATATTCAGTCGAGTGAGATGCCAACAAAATCTTGATATTTATAACCTACACATGGGCCATGGCAGTACCCTAGTAATAATATTTCCTTTAGTTATGAAAGCTCCACGTTGTAAGACAAACGCTTTTCAGGCATCCTTTTACAACCGGATTGTCAAACTCTGGAACACTATTTGCAAATCAGCTCCTGTGCATGGCTTTTCCAACATCTCATCATTTAAACAATTACTCAAGCAAACATACCTGACTTTATTCAATGCATCCTTTGACATAGACTTCCCGTGCACATGGACACTGTCTCGTGACTGTTCTTGCCATTGAGAATTGGCTTTACATACAGTATAATTTACTATTTAGTCTTATGTTGACCTATGTTATTTTAACGTTATATTTTAACGGGAAGGCGCCTCACATGGGTACTTCAGTCCCGTTTGCGCCTTTGTCGATTGGTTATTTTCAAATGTATTTGTACATATTTATAAATATTAACCAATAAAGTTGTTAAAATAATATCTGGCATATCATTTATGTATATTGGCGGGAGTGGAACCTAAATATCGTAAAAAGCTGCCCGCTCGCGTAGCAAATCAAATTGCAGGAAATCACAAAATAACATTAGCTGTACACAAATAAAGAAGTAAAATGAGCCTAATATTTTTATTGCTTTGTAAATCAGGTGCATGGGACTTCGTGTCTTCTTTTTGTTGTACTTGCCTTAGGGCAAATTATTTTAAATAAATAAACAAAACCATATAATATTTTAAAATGAGAATAAATTTTACGCAACCAGAATATTTTTACTCAACCAGAATATTTAATAACTTTTACTCAACTTGGATATTCAATAACTGTGACTCAACCTGAACATTAAATAACTGTTACTCAGCCTGAATATTAAATAACTGTTAATTCAACCTGGGAATTTAATTGCTGTTATTCAACCTGGATATTGAATAACTGTTACCCAACCTGGGTATTTAATTACTTTGACTCAACCTGAATATTTAATATAACCGCGTTACTCAACCTGGATATTTAATTACTGTTACTCAAACTGAATATTTAATAACATGTTACTCAACCTGAAGTGATATTTCGAATCCGACTAAGAGGACTGGACTGAAGGCAAAGCTGAGGCTTGGATAAAAATGCGAAGACTTGAAATCTAGTCCTGTCCAAATTAAATCAAATCAAATATTAAAAAGAAAAGAACAAAAAAACCCCCCAGAAAAAAACAAAGAACAAAGAACATAAAACAACAAACAACATTTCTTCATACAAAGAACTTAAACCAAATATTATTAATAAATACATAAAACAATATGTATATACAATACTATCCGCTAATAGTGAAGCTAATCGATAGTAAACTGAAATAAGACATGCTCATTGTATAATAGGAAATTATTCCTTATTTGCTTGTACAAAGTAGCCCAATATACTGACAACGCAAAACATTATTGTCACAAGGAAGCATTACTACAACCTCGTTCCCAGGGTCTTTCTTAGAACGGCGCGAGGCGAAGGAAAGACCCTGGTTTCGGCTGGTCACGTGTCACCCAGATTCTGGGTGATAAATTAAAATGATACTATGGGCAGGGTGGGAGAGGAGCGTGTTTGTCGCGTTTGTAACAATATTTGCAATTCTGTGTGATGAAATTTAAATTTGCAACAAGAAATCGTGAAGAGAATTGCGATTAAAAATTAATATTTATCGTGATGTGACTTTCTGCTCTATAATCTAGTGTCGAGTTACAATTCAAGCAAGTTGGATCAGATTTCAACTTACAAAGAAAGCACGCCTGGGCGGCGTGGCAATATTAAGCCTACAAGAAAACTCATATCTCTAGACCGATGTGGTTTATATTTATTTAACTGTTAGTATTAAAGTATATCCTGATACTCGGACCAAAAGAATATATTTATTGATGAGATGTGGAATTGGAACGAAATAGCGAGATCTTTTGATTTCCGAAATATCGCCAAGACGCCAACTGTATCGAGATTGTTGATTATAAAGGCCTTATCACAAAACTTAAATCCCGTCAAAAGACTATAAAATTTCCTGCAAGATCTCAACGATCATGGTATATGTCAAAGTCTTCTAGTCAAAGTCTAGCTGTCTGTTGAAAATCTACGGTATTACAGTAAAGTCATACATCAAAGATAAGTCAAACGACAATATATTTGTCTTACTGTTTACTACTGTGTTTATACCACATTTATAAATTTTATAAACAGCTTTCGTTTTGACACAAGCTTTAATTTTCTGCTTTATATATATTCTTAATAATACAAGTGAGATTTAAATTTTTTGCTTCGTGAAATAGAATACCGTTATTTTTTAATGGACAGCTTGTATCGTCTCTATCATATCCAGGATTGCTTGTGTGTAAATAGCCTACATGTATCACTATATATGCCACTATCAAATAAATATAGAAATATATTATAAATGAACTTATTGAACTAGAAATAAACAGATGATTGAGACACAATGAAAACTGTTAGTAGCTTTAGTAGAAAACTCGAAAATTTATGTGTATTC
>CACRXK020017698.1:0-10447 GCA_902702795.2 Paramuricea clavata
TGCAGAAACCCTCGCCTTGCTGACAAATCCATTGTATTTTCTAACGTGAAGTATTTAAAGTATACAGTTGTCATGCACTGTAAAAACTGATAGGTTAAAATAACCAAAAAAAATAGGTTATTTGGTTTGGTCTAGGACAACCCGATAAATATAGGTTATTTCAATAGGTTAAAAGAACCGAAAATAAATAGGTTAAAACAAACCATTAAAAATGGGTTGGTTTATAACCCATAAGAAATAGGTTGTTTTAATAGGTTAAAACAACTAAAATTAAATAGGTTAAAGCAAACCATTGCAAATGGTTACTTTAACCTATAAATCTGTAATACGTAATTTTAACCTATTAATTATTGGTTGATTGAACTAAAGATTTATGGTTATTTTGACCAATTAAAAAAGTAATTCCAACCTATATTCAAAAGTTAAAATGACTAAAATTTAAATGTCAAATTTAGCATATTTTAACCAAATAAATATAGGTTGTTTTAACTATAATACAAATGGTACGGATATTCACCAATAATATTTTTGTTGATTTGGCCATATTTTTTAGTTATAACAATCAGTAAATAACGGTCAAGGTGGGAGTACAAAACAACGCGCACTTTCGTTGGTTAAATGATGTTGCGTCAACTAAATAAGATAAGCTAAAACTAAATAGGGCAATAATTCTTCAGGCAATTAATCATCCAAGTGCGCTATATATAATCAAACAATATTATGAACTTTATATAAAAATATATTTTGTAACATCTAAAACTACAGTAAGTACAGAGTAGTACGTATAGTGTTACTATAGTCTGTGTTCCAGTTGACTACACTGTTACTGACACATAGGCTAGAGAGTTGCATGGTATACGCCCGTATTCTAAAAGCTCACTCACGCTCACACTCAATGAGTGGAGGTTCAGTCTGAGCTTCTCTTGAGTGTCAATGCTGTTTTTGAATAACTGAAGGATGAGTGGTCGCATAGTAAGGTACGACACTAACCCTTCAGCTAATTTAAAAACAGCACTGACACTCAAGAGAAGCTCAAGATTGAACCTCCACTCATTGAGTGCTAGTGAGCTTTTAGAATACGGGCGATAGTCAAGTATCATATATTATAATGAAAGCAATGCTAAGCACTTAGCTTAGCATTAATTAGATCGCGATCACCATGCAACCCTGTTTGTGCAGTCTCAAACTCTCATTATGTTACATCAATCGATCGCCATATAATCTTAGTTTTAGCTTGTGTTCTATAGTCCACTACACTCTTGGTGACAGTTGGTGTTCTTCACAATAGTGGTAGAAAGTTCTCAACATCGATTGGCAGAGTTTGACCAATCCTGCCCAGTAGAATATGTTCGAGGAACATTGCCAAGGCCATTGCGGTATTCAGCATTAAAAACAAAATACGCTGCTAATGAGCATATATATAGTGCTGATTATAGTACTTCCTCTGAATATGGCAACTATACCATAGTGAACTTATCTCTTGTAGAGATCCGGTTGCCAATAGCTGCGGTGTTGAATACGCCTTTATTCTCTCAGCATGCTGAATTTCAAAATCACTCTGCAAACAAAAAATGAGAATATATTATATATGCATGCAACATTACAAGGAAACTTAACACCACTATACCAAATATCTCCAGGTAGCCTATGTATATGCATGCATGTTGCAACTGTACTGCACAACACCCAGCGCGCCCTACTTATTCTTTTAACTTGTCTAATGCCAGACGATTTTACTCGTCAATAGGGAAGCTCCGCAGCTTAATGGTTTTTAACCAAAAAATATGACAATGTCTATAGTTAACCCATTGAGCCGCAATGCACCCCAGCATGCCCTACATTTTTTTTACTTGTCTAATGCCAGACGATTTTGCTCGTCAATGGAGAAGCTCTGCAGCTTAAAGGGTTTATAAGTTCGATCTGACATCACTAATCAGCTAAAAATGGCCAAAAATATACAAAATTGACTTACATTTCACAACTTTGAAAATATCTCCCCTGGAATTTGTTTGCTTGCTGCCTTTTCCCCCAACATATATGGCAAAGGCTGCAAGAATACAGCGGTTTTCCAACTCTACAAAAATCAAAGAAAGGAGATAAATATTTACACATGCATACATGCACACTGCGCAAATGTATTCTCTAAACCTAAATAAAAAGCTTCATGCTGTTCTGCTTAAAAATTTACTGTGAACATTTATAATTCATATATACATGAACTCTTGGTTAGCTTGATGGACTCTTGGGGCTTGGACTCTCCGGGCTTGAGTGTCTCCCAGCTATTAAAGAGCTGTTCAGAATCACAGGACAGAAGGTTCTATCCCCGGCACAGTATGTACCTATTACATACTTATTGTTCAAAAGTTTAACCCATTGAATGACAGCACTCTCTCCTTCATGAGTAAAATTGTCACATAAAGGGTTAACATTCTGTTCAATGTAGAATATTTACAAGTAAAATATGCATGTAGTGTGACTGTTCAATCAAGCATGTCATGCAAGTCCATCAGTTAAATTTTAGTCAAAACAAGCTGTATACCACAAGTCGGCAACTCCATTCCTTGCATGGTTTGGTAATCCATAAACATGTTCTCGTGCAAAAGAATAACATTTTTCAAAGAGACCATGGAGTACTAAGAATTGGTCATTCCAGAAAAGATCCACACTCCCCCAAGAGGAACTTCCCACCGTCCGGAGGGGTGGGTTGGGGGGGGGGTTGTGTTAAAAAATTGTTTCTGATAATAGTAAGTGTATTAGTAGATCTGATCTGAAGGGGGTAAGGGGGTTAAATTCCAATTTCCTCTGTGGGGGAAGTAATATGGATGTTTTCTGGAATGATCCATTATGCCATTAACAATGACTAATATACATATTATATTTGTTTGGACAACTTGCTCAGACAACTTGCCTTCTCCTGTCCAGAATTAGCTTTTATTAATTACTTTTCATTCAGCATCAGGATATATAACGAATCCATATTAAATACAATCCCTAAATTAAAATGAAGAGAAAATTTTTTTTAAAAGATTGATATATAACGGCAGGAAATTATTGATTGACAATGAATTTCCTATATTTGGTTGTCTACCAGGGTATACAAAGCAAAAAATACAAAATTCAAATGCTTTTACTTGTTTAATATAAGCATGCAATTGTAGTAACATCATCCAATACAACTATTCTGGTAAAGGGTGCTTAAAATAGAGGTACATAACTTTTTTCCCAAAATTCCTAAATGAAAAATACCTATATAATCCAGCCAGGTAGATTTAGGCTGGGGCTATTTATATGGGGTGAGCCAACAACCTGTGTACCTGGGCTGGCCCAGTTTTGGTGAGATCTTGACTTTGTCATTATTTTCTATATTTTCAACTTGACTGTTTATAACTAGAATTGAGCTGGCCTGTTTTAGGAAGATTCCACCTCAACTGACCCAAAATCTTGCTAATGCCAAGCTAGGATTTCCCATATAAACTATATATACAATGACCCACTGATTTGGCAGCGTAGTAATGCTTTGTTTAGGTACATGCAATCTTCTAAATGACATTTCCCAATCAATTTCAATATTAAAAGATCTCTGTGATTGTTTTTGTCAGTTACATTTAGAAACTGTTTGCAAAAGTATGATGTCGGTTTACTTTATTGGAAAATATGCTGCTATTACACTTGAAACTCAGTCTGGGTGATTTGTTTTGGCGAGCGTAGCCTGCCCATGAGCCCATCTAGAGAGGCTCATGTAAATAGACCTTTGTCCAGGGAAAGCAAGCTTAGAAGTCAGGTTACCTGGGCTGGTTTGCCTCTATATAAGCAGCCCCTTACATATGTTTTAGGCTGACTATAGGAGGGTTACCATAGGCACAGCAAGCACATATGATACATTGGGTAATATTGGGGGAGATGCAGAGATGGGCTATTGCAATGCTGTCTATATGCTATTAAGGTGACTGCCTTTCAAACAAATCACATACCGTACTATATAAAAGTATACTGTACATGTCAACTTTATAGCAAATGATATTTTCTGTGTTGATGCAATGTACCTAAGTGAATATGATGCTTGTGATGTTACTCTGAGTGTATATCCACACCGAGAAAGCTTGAAAAATATATACTAAAACTGTCTGTTCCAGTGTAGGTAGTACCAATGTAGAAATGCTGTGCTGAGTGGTTATATTACTACCTTAAAAAATACAAAGTGGCTATATCTGCGGCTATAGTGGATATACAAAGTGGCTATATCTAACTAACTAACTCTTGACAAAGGGCCTTCGCTCAAAACGTCGAATTTCTGCTTATTTTTTAAGGTAGTAATATAACCACTCAGCACAGCTTGAAAAATATGCCTATGTCCACGGTGGGAATCGAACCTATGACCTTTGGAATACTAGCCCAATGCTCTGCCAACTGAGCCACGCGGTCAGGTCGAGTATGTGATATTTCGGAATAGAATCTAGTTCCTTCGATACTAATGTAATCTAGTAATCATGATATTTTCTGTCTTGATGTAAATATGTACCGAGCCCTGAGGTGAATATGATGCTTGTGATGTTACTCTGAGTGTATATCCACACCGGGCAAGCTTGAAAAATATGCCTGTCCACGGATTTGATTCCCACCGTGGACAGGCATATTTTTCAAGCTTGCCCGGTGTGGATATACACTCAGAGTAACATCACAAGCATCATATTCACCTGAGTACATTGCATCAACACAGAAAATATCATGATTACTAGATTACATTGGTTCCAAAATATCACATACTCGAACCGATCTGACCACGTAGCTCAGTTGGCAGAGCACTGGGCTAGTATTCCAAAGGTCGTAGGTTCGATTCCCACCGTGGACAGGCATATTTTTCAAGCTTGCTCGGTGTGGATATACACTAGCTATTAACCGTGCTCAGAGTAACATCACAAGCATCTTCTTTATAGCAAATATTTAACAGAAAATTACAACATACAAATGTATGTCACACAAATAAGCTATACGATTTTCTTAACAACACATATACGTGAGACTGTAGAATAGATTTATAGACTTCTGCTAATAGAAATTAATCGAAAATTTACAACTTAACGTCCAGATACCTTCAGTGAACTGAATCGGCGGCGAAGCGGCTAATATAAAATACAGGCCTTCGATTTTAATAAAAATATAACTACAGTATGTCTAGTAACTATCCGCATACAAATGAGTAAATACACAATAGACATACCTTTCAAATTCCATGTATTTTATTTGGTCTTTCGAACTTTATAATAGAAAATTTGAATAGAAATCTTCCTCTTTGAATGCTTGCAGCTTGCTCCCAAAAGATTGAACTTTGGCGCTTGTTGTCAATGTGTCATACAGATCGAATTACTACAACACGTGATATATTCTAAGCATGTTAATTGGTTGAAAGTTTGGAACTTCCTCTTGTCGCAAATTATATTCAGCAGCAAAACATTCCACAAGTTCAAATTACAGAACCTCTGGCAAACGCGGTAGAGATTTACGCAGCAAATAAAAAATATACATGAGAGCAATGACTGTTAAATTAATTTGACAAGAAAAACTCGCTGACAATTTCTGGCTACATTCGATCGTCGCGTGCGATTGAACAATATGAAGCCGATATGGTCGATATAGTAATACAAGAATCTGATTTGGCAACATTCGAGAAAAACGGCGCGTCAACCAGCTAATTATTAAAATCTTGCGATGATTTTACACGAATTTGTATAGAAAATATCGCCCTAATTCTAGGTTGAAGAAACTTGAATATAGTTTTTGTCATTCCTATGAATTCCTATGTGTGTAATGGTCGAGTATATTACACAGGCCGAGTAAAAACTTGGTGGAAAATTGCTCGCTATTTTACTCCTACGCGATTAAATGGTTTTTAACTCTGAGTGCAGTTAAAAAATAACTCCTTGAAAATGAAAGTAGGCTATATGTCGTAAGTCGAACTAAATATTTCGACATATTTTATATAGGTTAGTTTAGCTTTCAGTGTTTTGACCTAATCATAATGGTTATAATGACCTATTTGGGAATAATAACCAATCGGTAAATTTGCCTTAACCAAAAACATTGGTTAAATTAACCTATTTTTATTGGTCGCAAAACTTGACCTGATAATAATAGGTTATTTTAACTAATTTAAATCGGTTCTAACCCATTCAATTGGTTAAAACAACCTTTAATTATTGGTTATAACCTTTAGAAATAGGTTGTTTTAACCTATCAGTTTTTACAGTGTGGTAACACGATCATTTTTTAAGACTATTTTTACAAATGAAAAATCCCCTAAAAATATCACTTTTAATTACAAAATTGTCAATTTCCCAAACATATATATGTTTATAGGTTTGTTATTATACGTAATATAAGCTTTATTTTAAGGTAAAATTCAACCACAAACGCTTCGCAAAACGTTTTAAAGTGTTCTTTTATATAAAGAACTGCCTTTATCGATAAACTTTGAGTTCGAAATAAAATGGTTCCAAATTCTCCCATTCAAATAAGTTTGCTTAGTATAATAAAAAGTGTAAGCAATAAAGAACCAGTGAAATAATACGCTGTCTGGTTTCATATTTATACGCAACCTGGCAACGATCGGCTTTTAAAGTAATTACAGTATATTAAAAGCAAACAATGCATCAAATTTAAAACAAACTTACCTTCGTTAACATCGGCACCTTTACTCCCTTCTTTTAGCAATTCTTTTACCATTATTTCATCAAAAATCTTTTGAAATTTACAAAATCTTGCAAAAATGAAATATATTTGCAAGAAATCATCAAATCAATTTCGCTGTCGTCATGCAGCGGTTATAAAGCCAATTTTAAATTGGACCAATCAGTGTTGGCTATTCATGACAGTCCCCTATATTATGAGATCAGTGAGAATGACCACCCACCGAAACAGGCACAGTGACGGAGTGACCCACGCCCGCGATAATTGATAAACTTTAGACATCGCTAATGGTTTCGTTTCCCCGGGTGTAAATAGCCGGGGGGAATTAGTACCCTCGCACGGCGCTTCGCGCCGTTGGCTCGGGGATCACGTTTTGTAGACTGTGCCACGCTGCTTACGTTTAGTGCGTCACCCTATTACATTGTCGTTGCTGTTGGATCTGCATGTTTGCTCATAATATTGCAATGTTTTGTCGGCCTGACATGAATTTGAAACGATCCCTATTTTTATCATGAAATAGAAAGTATTACACTGTAAAAACTGATAGGTTAAAATAACCAAAAAAAATAGGTTATTTCAGTTGGTCTAGGACAACCGGTTTTAAATAGGTTATTTAAATAGGTAGAAATAACTAAAACTAAATAGGTTAAAACAAACCATTTCTAGTGGGTTATTTTAACCTGTAATATAGTTAATTGTACCTATTTAAAATATGTTATTATAACATTTATTTTTAGGTTAAAACAACCTAAATTTAAACAGTTAAATCTACTCAGAGATATAGGTTGTTTTTGCCTAATAAATATAGGTTGTTTTTACCTATAAATATTTGGTCATTTTAACCAATAATATTTGGTCAATTTAACCTATAAGTTTTGGTTAATACAAATATAACCTATTTTTTATGGTTGAAACAACCCATAAAAAATGGTAAAGGCCATGAGTCTAAACCAGCCCTTTAAAATAGGTTACATGCGGTTGATCTAACCTAAAAACAATAGGTTAAAATCAAATAGGTTAAAATCAAATAGGTTAAAATCAATATTTGACTCAAAGTCAAATTAGTAAATATTAAAACAATTTCAGTACTTTGATAAAAATCATGTATTTTTCTTAAGGAATGCATAAGTCTTATATATAATATATAATTAAAATAATCTACGAGATAATTGAGTTCCAGTGTGCGACAATTGCAAAACAGTAAAGTGGAAGTGGAGCAGAGTTTGATGGCATGCGGTCATCATATTATATTGTGAAAGTAAAAAGCTCTTCATATATAGAAGAAACAATGGTTATCTCACACAATTCATTAGCTTGTAAGCTATATATGGTTTAGAGTTATACTATATAGAAACATTCACAGAAATAGCCCATGATTGTGAGGGTCATAACTCTCCTCGGGACAATATATCCTGCATGTACAATACATGCAGTAAATTAGTGATACAATATCATCATTATCATAAATTTCATTAGCATAAATTGTTCCATTTAATGTGTTCATAAAATCCTTTAGCTTAAGAAGTTCTCCACGTCAATTGGTAAAGTACCGGTACGGCAATTATTGGCCAAAAGAACATGTTCTAAATTACTAAAACATGTTAATGTTTTTACTATGACCTGTTGGCCTCTTTTGGGTACTGCATGTTAAAACGTAGTACCCTGCAAGCAAACGTGCCACTGCGTTGGTAATATTACACGGATCGTATCTGAATTTTTTACAACCATTCCCTCTGCAATCAATGAAATCGAACTTATCTCTTCCAGAGGTCCAGTGGCCAATAGACGAGGGGTTGAGCATCCTGATATTTTGGGAGCAATTTCAGAATCATCCTGCAACAAGGAAATATATATATATATAACTGAGTGAAATAAGCATTTCATGCACAACTTACACTTATGTCTAAATATTGTACTTCTTCTCCTGTAGTTACACTACAAAAATATACATCACTTCATAATTTCTATCTAGATTATTTTTTGTGTGTTGGCGTTATGTACTCAGTGAATATGATGTTTGTGATGTTACTCTGAGTGTGAATCCACACCGGGCAAGCTGAAAAGTTAGCTTGGCCACGGTGGGAATCGAACCCGAAACCTTTGGGATACTAGTCCAATGCTCTGCCAACTGAGCTATGTGCCAAGTCGGTTCGAGTTGACGATATTTCGGAACTGAGTCTAGTTCCTTCTATATCAGTGTATTCTATATGTCTGATTAGTTTTTGTCATACTGAGTACATCACATGAGTACATAACATCAAGTACATAACACCATTCCAACACACATAAAAAATAATCATATAGAATACACTGATATAGAAGGAACTAGACTCAGTTCCGAAATATCATCAACTCGAACCGACTTGACCATGTAGCTCATTTGGCAGAGCATTGGACTAGTATCCCAAAGATCGCAGGTTCGATTCCCACCGTGGCCAAGCTAACTTTTCAGCTTGCCCGGAGTGGATTCACACTCAGAGTAACATCACAAACATTCTATCTAGATGTTATAAAATATACAAAATTCACTTACAAGAACAACTTTAATTAAAGGAATGTTCTCAAGGACATACTTCAAAGCTGCCATGATACAACGGTTTTCTAACTCTACAAAAAGATCAAACATAGAATAAATTTCTATACAGATTAAAATACACATATATTATAGTTAAGTTCTAATTCTATAATACACATATAGATTAAGGTTTTATATAGATTAAGTATCTTAATATAGGTTAATGGTTTAATCCATGTACGGATACTAAACAATTCTTTCTTCAAAAACTGTAATCACTGTAATCAATCTGGTATTAGTCTATTAGACATAGTGAAATACTGTAATCTTGCGTTTATAGACAGAGTAGCATAATCATTAAAATAGGGTGCATCACGGCACGATGCAACTCGATGGGTTAACTAGACACATGGGTGGATAGGACAGTTATACCCATTAACAAGTAAAATAGTCTGGTGTTAGAAAAAGTAAAATAATAAAGTAGGGCACAATGCAACTCAATGGGTTAACACAGTCGAATAAGAACACAATCACATCACTATATTGTAATGGCAGAGAAATATTAACACATACTATTATAAAGTTGTGCACAATGACTTACAATGTGAAGTAACCGAAGCCCATAAATTAAACCAGTTCTTGCTGTATGGTATCTCTCAGGATGTGTGTACACAATGCCAGGTTTTCCCTTGAACATGCCTTGCTGTGCCAATTTGTAATTTTCTGTGGTGAGTAATTGGCTACAAAATAAAAATTGGGATTATTCTACAGTCCAAGTTAATTTGTAGATAATCCTACTATTACACAAAAACCTTAAATAGCAGACTCATTATTTTTAAGTTATACAGTTTATACACTAGTCTTTTTTTAATTTTCTTCTCAGTCACAACGAGGGCAGGCTACCTTTGAGAAATACCTGGTATAAAACAATTGGTCACAATTGGGCACCTTGTCATTTCTAGGGCTGCACGAGCCACAAGATAGAACCTTTTGCTATTCGGCTAGATGTCAGTATGTCAGATATGTTGGACGATATCAGGCCAAATAACTGATACTGTTGATATAAGATTTATACTTTCATTTAAGATAAATAATTATTTTAATTGGTTATAAAATGAGGGTGTTTATAATACTTTGATTTGAAAAGATACTTGAAATCAACAAAAAAACTTCACTCTAAACATTGTATTGCCAAAGCCTTGCTCACAAAGTTGAAAGGACAAATCTGGTATCTGCCAATATACTGGA
>CACRXK020017699.1:0-10447 GCA_902702795.2 Paramuricea clavata
TAGCGTGCATGGTTCCAGAGGTTTTTCCCGCTCGCCCGTCCGTCACTATATTTTTTTGCGTTGCGAGCGTGGAAAAACCTCTGGCACCCAGGGTACGTACATGCACATGCACAGGACAATGTCACGTACATGAAAAAATTACGGGGGCAGACATTAATGCCGCCACAATATCATGGGTTCAGAGATAGATGAATAGAAGGTGAATAGAAGCAACGTATCTTCTGTACCGACGCATACAAATACAAAGTCAATCTTAAAATGATTATTTCTTCATATATTTACGAGTACTTCTGGGATTTCTTTTAAGATACATCGAAAACTCCTTCTCTCTACTGCATGCAATTTGAATTGAACGGAAAATAATTTCGATCTGTCATTCAGTTTCTCTGACTGAGCTTCTAAACATTAATATCATATCAAAATAAATTATATTGAGGCAAGCAGCCTAGAAAATTTACAATTTATCACTTAGCCTGCGCATGCGCAGCTAAACACAATGTAGAAACCCAAATAAAAATGTTTCGTGTGACTGTGCTTAGCCTGCGCATGCGCGGCATTTTGTAGTTTAATTAAAGGCATAAAATTTATTCGATATCGTCGGTTCAGTTGGAGGTTCATATCTTTGGTTCGATCAGTACATGCTATGTAGAAATACCACCGTTCGATTCAGTGAAACAATTCCTATCGATCGTTTTAGTAAAATGTCAACATTATAACGATTTACGACCCTTAGAGGTCAAGCGATACCATAATTCATTAGATTACACAATTTTTCCGAACAGTGTAAACAGCGAAAAAACCAAGGCATACCTTTCGCCGAACATAAGTTCGGCCCTTTTCAACATATCTTTTTTGTAATAGTCTTGTTCGAAGAATCACAATCCAAGACACTATTTACAGTGTAATGTTCAGGCTTGTATCTACAGATTTGCTTCTTTTATTTCGGCATTTCAGAATACTAAATTTTTAGCGAGACTTTCAACCGAAAATACAAATTGAATTGTCGAAAAAAGGCAATGTTTACATCCTTAGCAATCAGTCGATTCTAAAGGTCAAATTATTCCCGCAGCGTGGCCGAAAGGTATGTTCAGCGGAAGGTATGGCCAGTCTATATTTTTTTCAAACAGTTAAGTAATTTGATAATATACAATCTCGCTTGACTTTCAGAGGCCATAAATCGCTATAATGTTGATAATGACTACATCTATTGTAAGGTATTGGTTGATTTTGTTTCACTGGATCGAATGGTGGTATTATTGTGTTCATAGCATACACTCGAACTCAAGATATGAACATCCAAAGGTTGGCAGCTTCCAGCGTCCTACGATGCTTGGGACTGAGCGAGAAAGAGTTTTAAAATATATTTTAGCCGTTTACGGCGAAATAGTAGAGTTAATTTAAAATTATCTGGTTTGTTTTTAAAAATGATGTTGTATTATGGATAGTTTATACGGTATCTGACTCCATACAACAAAGAATGAAGAATACAAATTTTATGGTTTAATGGTTGAAAAATCAACCAAGATGGCCTCGATTGCAAACGAGCAACTAATTTACTTATTTTGAACGAAATTAGCTATACCCTATACCAGTTGCCAATCGTATAGGCTAACTACATGTACGCAATGCGTACCTATTTTTTAAGTAGAATCTATACCCGACTAAATACTGACTGGGGATCTGCATCCCCGCCCCCCTTTCTCGTACTATGCATGCAAACCAAATTAAATATAAAACATTTTAGGAATAAAGACATGACAGTATACTAAAAAGGCTTAACATAGTAACTTCCCACCAGCTAACAATTTATATCATTGTAATTCCAATTTTTGATTAGCGCATTTCACCATCGCCCGCTCTCGAGTTTCAGTTTGTGAGTCTGGCTCCCGCTCTCGAGTTTCAGTTTGTGAGTCTGGTTCCCCGCTCTCGAGTTTCAGTTTGTGAGTCTTGCTCTCCGCTCTCGAGTTTCAGTTTGTGAGTCTGGCCTCCGCTCTCGAGTTTCAGTTTGTGAGTCTGGCCCCCGCTCTCGAGTTTCAGTTTGTGAGTCTGGCCTCCGCTCTCGAGTTTCAGTCTGTGAGTCTGGCTCCCCGCTCTCGAGTTTCAGTTTGTGAGTCTGGCCCCCGCTCTCGAGTTTCAGTTTGTGAGTCTGGCTCCCCGCTCTCGAGTTTCAGTTTGTGAGTCTGGCTCCCCGCTCTCGAGTTTCAGTTTGTGAGTCTTGCTCGTGAATTTTTTTTCTTGGAGCTAATTAAACGAGTGAGACTCGTATCATAGCTAAATGAACTGTGTGTATATTATATCGTCTGCTTGTGGCCGGCTAGGGTTAGGGTTATCATCGACTTATAGCCGACTATATTATTATTATTATTATTATTATTATTATTATAGAAAGATTACACATTGAATAGCTACAGTAAGTAACTAAATTAGAACGCGCATTACATATATATAGAAGATATACCGGGTGGCGCAAAAAAAAGTACAACTGTTTGATTACTTGTAACTCAGAAACAATAAGCAGTAGAACCATAAATCGAGTTTAATTGCATCCAGCGCTATCTAACTTAAATTTTGGTATATTTGACAGGCATATTCGTCCAAGATTAACTGAGATATAAGAGTTTAAACTTTTGTTAACAATTTTGAAACGGTCACAAATTAGCTAAAAATCAGTTTAATAGGCCGTTTTTAGCTAATTTGTGACCGTTTCAAATTTGCTAACAAAAGTTTAAACACTCATATCTCAGTCAATCTTGGACGAAAATGCCTGTCGAGTATACCAAAATTTAAGTTAGACATCGCTGGATGCAATGAAACTCGATTTTGGGTTCTACTGCTTATGGTCTTTGAGCTATATGTAATCAAACAGTTATACTTTTTTTTGCGCCACCCGGTACATTAATTACTGAACTATCTAGATTAGGTATTATAAAAGTTTCAATAGAGATAGTTATATTAAAAAAAGGAGAGTTATTAACAAAGGTTCAATTGGCGAAACAAATGGACTGATCCAAAAACTATCACTACGTGTTAAAAATGTTTCGATAAAAATATATAAAGTTATATTATATAATATTATAAAATAGAGTTATTATAGAGTTCAATTGACGAAACGATTGGACTGTTCCGAAAACGTTCTGTTCTGTAGTGGTAATTGTAAAACAGTTGACCATTCTGCCGTGTAACCCTTTGCCGTACCTTGCAAAGTTTATTAGGAAGAAGATGGTGCAGTTTGTGTTGGGGGTCAGACAGACATTTTACTGATAAGATCAATGCACATAGTATTGCGACGTTGTTCAAGCGTATGCATTCCAGCTTTCAACAATAACTTTTCGTAATCTTTTTCGGAATAAATTGTTCTCAAAGCCCTTCTTTGTACTTTCTCAATACTGCTGCTCTGTGCTTTAGTAAGGCCCCCATGCCAGACTTGCGCTCCATATTCAAGTGTCGGCCTGATGGCAGAGATGTAAAACCGTTTCATATCAATCTTGTCAGCACCGTATTTCTTTAAAGTTTTTAATAAAAAGAGACGCTTAACTGCTTTCCCTATTATATAATCAGTATTAGTTTGCCACTTTAAATTATCGTCAATCCATAAGCCCAATAGTTTGAAAGTGGAAACCCTTTCCAACGTTGTATCATTGAATGTTAGTGGTGGAATAACTGTTTTGTTCTGACGGAAGTCTAACTGCATTTCCTTACATTTTTTCAGGTTCAACTCCATTTTTTGAGACGTGGCAAAATCCATAACTTTCATAATATTATTGTTCATACTCCCAACTTGCGTACCCGAGACATGATCACGGACGTTAATAATATATTGGCAATCATCCATGTATTACCATGCACATTATGTATTACCATGCACATTATGTATTACCATGCACATTAATCATTATTGCTCGAATAAAATGATTTAGACTTGTTCAAATACACTCGAAAGTTGGTATGCCTAACATGATGCAACAATGTTGAAATATTTGGTTCAACTAATTATTCATTTTCATACACTTGGATTAGATTATAAAATTTACCCCAAATTGAAAACCTGCAATTTAAATTTCCCAGTAACGCTACCAAAATCTGACTAGTAGATTTGGTCATGTTTGAATTCAGTGGCTTTGCTCAAATGTTAAGAGTTTCGACTTGAATCTCGTCTGGATCAGCTCCGCGGTCGGAATATGGAATTAATATTAAACTGCAAAGATATTAGAAACATTTCGAATTTCCATATCAAAAGTCAAGAAAACATAATTTTTGTTTTGAACATCAAGATCCAAATTCAAGTTCGTTGACAGTTTAGTATAACCAATTGGAATGTGCCGCTCTGGTACGTATATGTGGGGTTCGACAAACTTATTCATGTCATTTTTCAGACCGTAAACATTAATTAAGGCGCATACTTATATTATTTGCACAGGCCGATATGTATAGTGCCGGGCATGCATTCAAATTCAATGAAAAAGACGTACAATTGTAAATTGTTCCCTCTAGGTATGTATATCGAGAACCTTGTGTTAATTGGTGGTAACATGCATGTATAAATGGAACATGTGGCGAGCAGTCTCAGTGTGAGCGATAGCCAAGAGGAATATTGAAATAGTAGGAATATGAACTAGTAGCAATATGAATCAAGTTAGGATAGATTTGAAACAAAATTGGAATATCCCCCCAAAGCCAGGTATTTTATAATGAAGATAGATTATATTGAATAAAGGAGATAGGGATATTGAAAAACTATTAGTTTCATATTACTCTGACACTGCTGAGTACAACTATAAAATTCGTCTCAAGCGAGATTCGAACTCGCATCTTCGCGTTCTAGACAACACTGCGCGTTCTCCAAGACAAACGTTATCGTTGCAAAGAACAATTCGCGCAATTAAATTGGATATGATCATGAGTCAATATATAACGTGTTAAAATGGTGGTGGGAGTCCTACATGCTTAAGGATTGGCATGAATATTTCCTAAAATATTTAATTTCAGTCTCAATGATTATTTACAGACAACACTCAGCTAAATATTATCAATTCCTTTTACACTCGTTCTTATGATTGTATTTGACAAATGCTTTTGAACATGCCACATATGAATGCAACGTCATTCACGAACACGAAATTGTAGCTCCGTATTACGTCATAACATGTTCTTTAGTTTTCTTCTGATTTCATTTCATTGTTTATAACTAGTGAATAAAACAGCATATAAACTTTACATATTCTTGTGAGCCAGCAGAATATACATGCTGACTTAGTGAATAATGTCAAACAAGCAATCTTACAGATTATGATCGAGCTATACCTTCCAGGCTCGAATCATGTGGGGCTTTCAGTTATTTATTTCTTTTCTACGAAGTAAGAAATACATTGTAGTGTGAATAGCTGTCGTCGCCGTTCTGCTTGCTTAAAGTTCTTATTGAAACGGGTCAATGCAATCACAAGAAAATTGATATCTTTTAGACCTTTTAAAAGAGTACATTCTACAATGTATCTCACCCTTTAAGATGTTGTTGTCAAAATCTGAAGAAGAACCTTCATTGATTATAAAGATTGAAAAAAAAAACTATATTGATCATGATTTTATTCGCCCAACCATGGCAATTTTATAATTTCGTTTGCATGCTTTGCTCTCTGGCTATGTCAACAGTGTTTACCTCATGGCTAAAGCAGTCATGTTTCGAAAGTGAGTCCTTGAAACATATCCTGTTCATGCTATACAGGGTGTATCAAAAAAAGCGCAATCCTCGATTGAAATGTAAATTGCTAAACAAATAATAGACGAAAATGTTAAAGTTTACATTCATTTTAAAGCGTAGCCATTCAGCTTTCTAACAGTGGGTTGTTTCTTAAATTTGACTCATTGGTTTGCGGGTAATAATACTTTACGTTATTGCGATTGGAGATTAAAAAAATTGAGATGGAATAACAAATCGTTCTCATGAAAATAACTGATTTTTCATTAAAACAAAAAAATGTTGCATTTTATTAAATGGATTGTAACAATAAGTATAATTACGGCTTTTCTTCCACTATTTTTAACTCAGTTTAAAACTTCAAATGCGATATAATTTTGGCTTGGACCATCTAAGCTGACTGACATCAACTTGCTATAATTTCTGTTTACATTACATCGCAATTCGATGACACTCTGGCTCAGACACCAGAATGTTTTGACGATTTTTAGCATTCGTTTAGGATTTTCAAACAACTTGGTCTCTTTTAAAATA
Organism: Paramuricea clavata; assembly: GCA_902702795.2. NCBI lineage: Eukaryota > Metazoa > Cnidaria > Anthozoa > Malacalcyonacea > Plexauridae > Paramuricea > Paramuricea clavata. The sequence goes on from CACRXK020017699.1 coordinate 6,227, forward strand.
CTTTTAATTTGTTCTTACGTGGTCTTCCAGATGTAGTGACGACAACATTAAAGTTTAAAGAAGAAAATTCTAACATTTAAACCGACTAAACAATAACATAGTAAACTTGCATAATTAAACAGCAACTAAAAATGATAGGTTTTACTAAATCTTTTCCTGTGCAATTATTGCTAGCATTGGAGACAAGGATAATAGTTTGTTTGAAAGAGAAAAGAACAGGCTTTGAAGTAAGCCTAAAAGTGTTTAACTAGAAATAGTATTTCGAAACTTATTAAGCATAAAAGATGAATTGCGTTTATTTTGATACACTCTGTAGAATTGCACATTTTAAACAGCGAACTTAACAAATGTTTATCTAGTTATAGACCTGAGTTCAAACATCGAACTTTTCATGTGAGGTTCGCACACAATAGAGACCTTAAGATTGACGTTTACGGCAAACGTCAAACCGCTAGCGAAGTTTTTGATTTTACAACTCTATTATAATAGCTTTTACACCAGTTTTTAAATATGTTCAATTTATTAAACTTGTGCTCTTTAGCAATGATTTAAGAAAGCAAATTAACCACTAGTCATGCCATTCACCAAAGCAGTAAATTACGATTTGGCGTTTGAAGTTGACGTTTGGCGTATAGATTTAATGCTTTAACTGCTACGAGGGCTTGTAGTCGTTAAAGCATGAAATTTATACGCCAAACGTCAACTTCAAACGCCAAATCTTAATTTACTGCTTTGGTGAATGGCATGACTAGTGGTTAATTTTCTTTCTTAAATCATTGCTAAAGAGCAGAAGTTTAATCAGTTTAACATATTTCAAAACTGGTGTAAAAGCTACAATAATAGAGCTGTAAAATCAAAAACTTCGCTAGCGGTTTGACGTTTGTCGTAAACGTCAATCTTAAGGTCTCTAATAAAATAATTTAACAGCGAAAAAAACCGTGACTCCCTCTGTTTATGTTGTTTAACGTTTACGATAGTGAAAATATTTATTTAGTGTGTAGATATTTTAAAATTTAATAAAACGTGTTTTTTTGCGATTAAACAATTTCTACACACTACTGTATAACCATATTACTGCTGGTCAGCCTGTTTGCAAAGACAATGATGACAAGCAAACTGTTTTTCTCGACGATGAAAGCATTGCTAGGCTAAAAACTAAGCCATATATTGCATGCCATTCATTTATTAAAGGCAGAAAAGTTTAAAGAGCTATAAGATTTCGGCCAGCTGCAAAAGGTTGTCATATTATATATGTTGAAACCTCCCCCCTCCCCCCCAATATTTCGCGAAGTGTCCGCCACTGGTAATGCTCTATAACAATATCTGTTTTCTCTGATGTTGTAACGTAGTCTGTCGTTTCTTGGCGTCGTTTAATTTTCTTCTTCCTAGAAGTGTGAGCGTTTCTCAAGTTGATCACTGTCTCTTGCCCTTAATAAACGCGTACTGAGACCCACTGACTGTCCATATTCACATCATTCATCATTGACATTAGGCAAAATTGGTCCGAGAAATCGTAATGCATAAACGTGTAACAGTACTAACAAACAGTTAACTGAACTACAGTGCATGCTCGTAATGTAACCATTGCTAGGGGACGAGGTATTACTAGATGAACATGTATAAAACAACCTCATGGCCAGAAATCGAGGTCAGCCAGCGGGTTGACCTGTGGGCTCAAAATCTCAAAATTCAAAATGGCGGTTCGATTCTATAAGGGGAGCTATTGCAGAATATACCCGTCCACTTCTAAATACTTCACTTGTTATCATAACACGCGCGCAATAAGCAAAATATAGCTTACTCACGCTTTATAATAGCGTGAGTATACAATTATTATGTAATCATTTTCACTTCGTATCATCTTATCATGATAATTACAAGTGTGGTCTTCAAAAGTAGACGGGTATTCTGCAATCATTCCTATGAAAAACACTATATTTAGCTATAATCAAACAAAAATAAACGTAAATACTAATACTGGCAACATTAATCCACTTTATTATTGAAATCTCAGAACGAATCTTCGCCAACACAAACCAAATATATTAAATTTGCCGCGCTTGTTTTTATGAATATACGAGCAAATTTAAAAATAATACAGCGGTATAGGCCCTGGTAACCTAGTAACAACTCAAAACAATTCAGGAATGTAAAATGGCAGCAAGAAGCGAAGTGGTGAGCATATTTTGCTTGTTTATGCTAGTTTAGCGACTATTTCCCAGCGCTTGGTGGACTAAATTTTGACGAATCTGCGGCATGAAAATGCTATGTTTCACGACGTTCGGGAACAGGTTTAAGCAAGCCGTTGAGCCTTTAAATGCAGCTAAAAGGAAAGTATTGTCCACCTCGAATATGCGTAGACGTGGGACCGTGCGAAAAGTCGACCATATGTGGCCAAATTTACGTATTGGAAAACCTCACTTCGGCAAATTATGTCGATTTATTAGGCGTTTATATACAAAGCGAGAAGTAGAAATATAAATCTCTTGGGAACATATCTACGCTACTCGGACTGTCGCCAGATTTTCGGGAGTTGATACTGGCCTTATTTGATAAATTTTTAGACGTGGGACAGTGTAATTTCTTTACGGGATCGAACACAAAATGCGTATGTTGAATTTTCTCTTATCAAATCTATAGTATGCCGCCATTTTGAATTTATTTGGTGAAGCTTAACGCGCATGCTTGTCAGCCATGTTGTCCTTCATTTCTGGCCATGACTAATTATTTAGTGCATGACATTAGGTTTGAGTACCACGAATTACTGCCTGGTAATAATTACTACTTGTACAGGACATACAACATAATACATGTTGCCTATTGATTAATACACCTGACTATTTTATGATGACGGAATAAAATATTGACATATTGTTGTTCTTCTTGGTCTTGAACGAGTGGCAATCCTCCCAGCTATAGTGAGTATTGCATTAACTAGACTCTCAGGACCAAGCAATAATATTTGTCTTGTCATCGCGAGTCAACTCGGTCCTGTAAAACATGTCCTGCTTCGCCCTCTTCTTCGTCTGGATATTTTAAGCTAAGAGATCGCTAGCTTTCCGATCCAACACTTATTAATAATTTACATAAAAATGTTCGAGACAATTGTAGTTTTAACTTACGCGTTTATAGCGAACATTCCACTGGCAAAGTTTTCCTGGCTTTGTTATATCACATTACACAACGCTAACAGCTTGAAAATTCCACTCAACTATTGTAATTTTTGTTAGTCTTGTTTAAGGCAAATGCTTTTCCATTTAAAAATAAAGATAAAGCCATATTTCCACGCGAAGGCAACTTTTACTTTGTGTAGCGCTGCGCCATGTTTTTTTTGTTTTGTTTTGAAGCAATGTGTGACCGTTACTCCTTTAAACTAAATTGCTTTAAACTGATTGGTCGATTTAATCATCACAATGTTTTCCCACCAATCAGATCAGTTTGCTACAGATTTTTGCACTGTGATTACAGAAAATTGCACTGTGATTACAGAAAATTGCACTGCTGTTTGGGATTAACTGCACTGAAATCAACCAATCACAGTCGAGTAATATCTTTATGTATATTATTAATCCTGTAATACTTTTTGACTGAAGGCTTGGGTCGCATATTGAAGTTGACGAATATGAGAGTAAAACAGCACTGCTGGCGCATAGCAAAATACTTTCAGCTCTGAGTACTGATCAGTGGTCAACTCCATGAGCAATCACTCTCATATTCTCGCCATCGTGCGACTACAGTTTTTGAGGCTGTGCAAGCAGTCCAGATATGCATAATGTGAATGGTCACAATCTATGATCTGGATAGAATATTACAATAAGGTTGCAGTCATTATTAATGACCAGGGATGGGATAGAAGATACTGTATATATATGTACCCTTAACTGAACTCTGAACTTACAATACTATACTGTAGTTAGCATTTTTTAGTAGTAAAAGACATTCAAAACACATGTCATTGATGTTTTTCAACAATTATACCGGTATCTCCAAATGTCTTCCACCCCACCTCACAACATTAATAATGACTGCTCCCTATTAAAGCCACTAAAATATACAGTATATTGGCAGGAAAACATGAACAGATGTTTGCCCAAGAAAAATAGCATAAAACACACAAATATAAATAATGAATAAAGTATATTTTTCATCACTACCTGAATCAAAAATAATTTTACCCAATATCCGATTTTTTCCTCTTGTGTTTTTTAACTGAAGAATCAT
>CACRXK020017700.1:0-10447 GCA_902702795.2 Paramuricea clavata
TTATTTTATTATTATAATTTTTAAACATGTAACAATTAAGCTATACAAACGGCATCGTTCTGTGCCTCTATTTCTGCTATAAAAATGCATATTCATCTGAGACTGATATTAAACTGTCACATGAAGCAGACAAGAGGTTTTCGTACTAGTTAAACAAGTGGTAGTATTTGAGAGGAACTAAACGTCACAAACGCAAATGGTTCTGTGGTTTGTCTGATCATACAATGTGTGTGTATATATTCATACCTTCGATAACGATGTGAACATAAGCTGTCTCAACTTTGAAGTACCAAAATGATGTCTATATTCACACTACGATTTCCATTATATATTGTGCCTGATATTAGGCTGAAAGTTGGAAAATATTTGCCAGAAACGAGCTTCGCGCCTTGGCGAAGCATGCATTTTACTACAAACAAATTATTGTTGTGAAAATCCTTGTAAATTATGCAACCAATCGTAGGGCTCATTACAAGAATTATTTAGCGGTAAACCAATCATATTCATTATAACAACATCCTCAAAGCACATTCAAGGTCAAATGTATAAACCAATCACAACGCAGTTTAGAACAGCCTTTACCAGGGTCTTCTCATTTTTCACGCGCCATGCACGAAGAAGACCCTGGGGACGAGGTTGGCAAATATCCTAAAAAATCCTAAAATATCCCTGTGTTTTTACGTGAGAGCCTGGGATCTAGTCTTTTAAAATAAACAACAAACATGGCTGCTCGAAACAGCTCAAATTTGTATTAAAACTTGTCGTTTTCGGATATTAAGATGGCCTAATGGCGACATACAAGAACCGTAAAAGGCGAACTTTTAAACGTTTCGGGAACCAGTTTCCCTGGGAATTACAGCGGATTTATTTAGCTAAATTAACAGTTTGGACATCATTAAATATGTTGCGAGCTCCGCACTTTTCATCGCCCGAATGGATGTTGGTCTATTCGTCGGATATTTACCTCTTGTGTCAGACGTTTACTATAAATTACACTATGAAATTCATCAAATTGCGTGTAAAAATACAACATTCTCAGGAACCTGCTAGACGCGGTGCAATACTAGCGATTTTTGTTTAGAAATATTGCTTGTTGGTGTCGCTACAGAGGTGTCGCTACTATAATCGAGCTCCGCAACCATGAAATATTTAAACAAAGTATATTAAAATTTGATATTTTGATCAACTCCCATATAGTTTATAGTAATATTTGGTCGCCATATTTGGTCAAAGTGCGCATGTCCGTCGCCATCTTGTCCCATATTTCTGGTAATGAATGGTACTCAAGTACAGTAACGAAGTACATTTAATTCGTTACTTGACACCACTGAGTAGAACCGACTTCTAATCACTGGCGAAGCGAACCTTTTTTCGGTGAAATCTAATTAATTAAAAGCTGGATTTCAACTTGCAAGAAAAATACCAATTGGTCTGTCTGTCTCAACAAAAAAAATGGGAAAGTAATTTGAGTACTTGCATGCAGCTAACTGGTCAGCGATTTACAGTTGCCGTAGAAAATGTTTTGTACATATATCACGTGCAATTGACAAATAAAACTTGTCATATAAAAACTTGTTCGTCTGTAACCGGAATCCACCTCACGGAATGAGGCCATTTCCATGCAGTGCAATTTTCTGCGACGTACTGGAATACAAAAAATGACTCGACTCGAGTCAACGGCTTTAAAAAGAGCCAATTACTATATAAGATAAACGAAGATTTGAAAACACAAACCTCTGCAGCATCAAAGTCAAACAGAACCGCTGAAGCGAAACAAGCAGAAGATACGATTGAACGAACTCACTCCGAGGAACGAGCAGAGGCTGTTGTCTTTATGAGCGAAAAATATGATGATCTGGAAGTATTCCTTAAGCAAGATATTCAACAAATCACAAAAAAATTGGATTCTATCACTAAAAAATGCGATGAAATTAGGGACCGGTCATAAACTATGTGTACTGGAAGGTATTCCAAAATATTACCATAAAATTTGGCACTCCCCGAAAAGCGTCGGAAAATATTTAATACCCCCCTCCTTAAAGGAGATGAAATGTTTCGTACCCCCCCCTCCCCCCCCGCGCACCCAACCAATCACCCTCTCCCCAAAAACATAAAACAAATAAACTTCTAAGAAAATAACCGTTCTGCAAATTATTGCAACCCATTGTCTGTATTGAAGTATTTAGCGTAGTTATTAATTATCACTCATTTACTGAGACCTAGGGAAACAGTGTGTTTTGTGGACCCGAGACCGCCGTTGTTGCCCGAGGCGAAGCCAAGGGCAACAACGGCGGTCGAGGGGCCACAAAATACACGGCTTCCCCGAGGTCTCGGTAAATAAGTGTTTTGTTATATAGTATATAAGTCTCAAAGTATGAATAATTCACCGGTTATTGGAGTGAACTTAATTTCAAACCAAAAGTGGAAAAAATGAACTTTGGAACTTCATGGTTGACACGCATGCATATTGCACCCATTTTATTATTGACCGGTCAATAAATGTTTCATTGTTGACCGGTTGCCTCCTTGGAAAAGCATGCAGTGAACATGACGTTTTGTGGGCCGGCACGTGGTACGGTTTTGACCAATCAGCAAACAAAAAAATTGAACTTTGACACTAACTATATAACAATACTATTTATATGCCCTTGGTGAAAATCTGGCTCAGATCTAGAAAAAAAGGAAAAACATTACTGAAAATCTTAATACCAAAGTAGTAGTTTTGAGTATTTCCATAAATTTAATAGTGCTAGCGCTCTTTTTAATACACCACATGTATCCAATCCGTACTTCTGTATGCTTGCCAGTATTCCATTAATAGGACTTGCCCGACTATCTTTTCCGTACCTTAATAGAATCAAAAGGGTACCGGCCATGCGCATTATTTATGACTATATCAACAGAACGTCGTGACGTATTTCATATATTTCTTAATATTTAAATCTTTCTAAAACAGCATTAGTACAATTCTGATGTAGGTTTGTTGAAAGTTGTGTGCTTTCATATGTGTATTTCTACATTAAAAATTCATGACATGTCAAGTACTTGAGATTAATAAAATAATGACTGGAGTCAACTAGATTCCAAGTCAATGAATCGACTAAGTTACAACACTAGACTATCGTAAAGCAAAAGCAAATCAAATAATTTTTTTCGTAAAGCGCGAATACATGTTTCACAAAGAAGGGAAAATGTTCGTAAATTTCAGTTTACATGGGTCAAAAGGGAGTAAGGAGCGCATGCGTGCTCTCGTAATCCCATGGGATTTTTATAGGCAAGCGTCCGATATCTTGCCCGAACGAGCGCGCTACTGCAGAAAAGAGTGTAAATTATAGAGATGCATGTGATTTCTTCAAGCTTTCAGCCGAGAATACGTTAAAAGGCAAAATTCAAATAGCATTTACGGCGTAGGTAATAATTGTTTACATCATTCTAAGAAGAAATTAAGGTATCCTTGCAAAAATGAACTTCATTATTATTAACTTTTAACATTTGCGGACAGATATAATGATATTAGACGAATTTTAGTGGCTAAAAGAAAGGAAAACAAATTTACACTTCATCTAATGATATACAGCTATTTCAATTAAGGTTGTCCACGAGCAAAGCGGAAAAGTCGAATACGAGCAGGAAAGGCTGCTGGGAATCGCTAACAAATTAATGCGATTCCCAGCAGCCTTTCGCGCTCGTATTCGACTTTTCCGCTTTGCTCGTGGACAACCTTAATTGAAATAGCTGTATACCGTATCTACAGCTGAAAGTAAACGTTTACCAAGTCGAGCTTTAACTGCACAAACCGATCTTCTTATAATTACCATACTATTACAGATACCAAAAATCGTATTTGAAATAGTGACACCTTCAATTTCGTTTTCTCAGTGCTTCGTTGCCCAATATTTTTGACATTGTATCTAACATTTTTCCGTCTTTTTTATAGCATAATTTCAGTGCCAAAATGCAGTTCCAGTTTACTTCACTGAGACCATGGATATTTTGTGCTATTGCTCTTCGGTTTTTCAATGATGGTGCCGAGGAATTTTTCATTGCACCGTCAGCATGGTATTATATCAAATCTCTTGGACAAACAATCACATTCCTTGGACTTGTTTTAATGGCTTTCCCAGTCGCCGCTCTTCTTACTGGCTCTATCGTTGGAAGATTGGCTGACAGATTTGGAAACATTAAACGTATCATCATCATATGTTTTGCCATGAAGTCTGCTGCCTATATAATATATTCAATCCCCGTCTCGGCCTATTTCCCCCTTGCTGGGAGATTATTAAGTGGATTGGCCGATGGGTCTGCTGGCGTATATTACGGTCAAGTGATCTTATACACACCAGAGAAATATCGTGCACGAGTTTTTATTATTCTGGATGGAATGTTTACGTTAGGATCGCTATTTGGTCCAACAGTCAGTGTTTTTTTGACATTCAATGTCAATATTTTAGGCTGGAGAATTGATGCTGGTAACTCCCCAGGAATTGTGCTGGCATTGATATGGTTTGTCTTAATGTTAAATGCACTATGTTTTCCCCAAGAGTTTGGAACCAAGAAGACGACAGATGAAGATGATTACGGCGATGATGTTCTACATACGGAAGATTCAAGCGACCCAGCAAGTTATGGCTCTCGCTCTACGGTTTGCTTGTTATTCTACCTCGTATTTTTGGGTCTATTCTTTTCAACTACTGCAACATTTTACGTTCCTTTGCTTGCACAAGAACACTTCTATCTTCAGTTTGGTCATGTCAAATTACTTTTCCTTGTCAGCTCGATGTTTTCAATGGTTGTGTTCCTTTTATACTATGTCGCCGCAGATTATCTCCATGAGACCCATCTGTTAATTTGTTCAATGTTAATGCAAGTCTGCGCCATATCCATATTAACTTACTTTGCTTTTACTTGGAACAGTGCGTCAGGAGTTGACGAGGGATATATGCTCATGGTCTACATCTCTCTTGGGATGCCATATTTTTCATTTGCCTTGAGTTGTTCGCTTTTGTCTAAAGTCACAGATCCAAAGGATGCAGCGTTTTACCAAGGCACGTCATTTGCCGCACTTCACTCCGGATTTGTTGTAAGCCGTTTGATTGCATCTTTCATATTTACTAAGACTATGTTGTTATGGTTTTGCTTGGTTCTGGTTTTATCCTGGACTTTCGGGGTTGTCTGGTTTATTGTCGAGTATCGGAACTTAGCACGACCGAAGAATAATTCATAAGGATATATATGTCAGGGGTCATCCAAAGAAAATTTAGGACTGCTTATTTCTACATTTATAATGAGAGCAGATTGTGAGGGAGTTGTGAGCTATGAACTCATAACGTATTTCATGCCTGAATAGCTATGCGGGTCAGGAAGGATACTCGCCTATAAAACTTTGAATTTGGCAACCCCAGAAAGGTCTTTTCCTGTGTTTTCAGAACCAAATTTGGTATTTTTTTGGCCTTTAATATCGGTATGAATGCTTAATTTATATCTACCTAATTATCATATGAAACTCCAAAACTCAATTTAGGACTGCTCATTTAACTGCCCATTTTGGAGAATGAGGCGCCTTAGGATGATCCCTGATATATGTTGTTTGTCTTGTCTGGTAGCTATATTATGCCTGTATCACGAGTAGGAATAATAAATAGCCATATACAGACCTCTCGAGCATATATATATTGACTCGTATAGCTCGTTTTAATGTCAACTACAATGCATTGCAAATGGTTTATCTTAAAACAAATGATTATCATTCACTTATCGTTTTCATTCAGTGTGCAATCTACAATCAGGAGCAAAAATTATTGAGACAACCGCATAAATTGCCCCTCACCTCCAATTCAATGTTGTGTGAATGACTGAAAAGAGAAAATTCAAGCCACTTTTTCCAACATTGATCATGGGGGCAGGGGGGAGGCCTACGTGCTTTAAAATGGCCAAAAATGTGAAAAGTCTCATTATTTTTGCACGCGATTGAATCAGGAGCAAATATTATTGAGACAACCGCATAAATGCCCATAAATGCCTCATTATTTTTGCACGCGATTATAGGTACATTTGGAAATTAATTTTATTCTGTTTCGGCCTGTTCACGAGAAGCGGTGTCACAGCGGATAGCATCCCCCATTGTTCAAAGTCAAGATGGTAGAATTTAAAGCATTTGTTTGGAGAAAGATAAGTCTATCCTTGTGACAACAACAAATCTCTTGGAAGCCCTGGTTAACCTTATATCATGCAGATTGTTATTGATGTATTTGATGCCAACTATCCTCACTCTATATTTGATATGTTTATGGCAAATAGCCTAATTGGACATTTCTATTACAAATTGCTTACTTTATCTGATTGCAACAATATTTATCCCATTTGGAACTGGAGTTTATTTAAGATAGATCTGTAGATAAAAAATGTCTTAATGAAGAAAAGACTGAAGCCTAGACTGGTGCGATTATAATGGATGTTAATCTCGCAAATATGGCGTTGTATTTTACTGCCATATTAATAACTGTATATGAAAACGTCTGATATGAACAATTTGCATTCATTTGTTATATTTGCATGTTCTAATGTAGAATATTTTAATGTATTACACAGCAGACCTTACAAGGCCGTTTTCATATTGATATTGTGTACATTCGAATTAAAATACGTGTTCGTGTAATTTAATACTCAAGAAGGCGTGTTGTTTTAGCATGCCATAACCGAAGGCGTGCTGTTTCAGCACACCCAAAAGGCGTGTTGTTTCAGCACACGTGAAGGCGTGTTGCTTTAGCACATCTATAATGCGTGTTGTTTTAGCACACGTGAAGGCGTGTTGCTTTAGCACATCTATAATGCGTGTTGTTTTAGCACACGTAAAGGCGTGCTGTTTCAGCACATGCAGAACACGCCTAAACGTGCTAAAGCAACACACCTTTAAGTTGTGCTGTCTGAACACACATCGGATTACTAATAACACACCTAAGCGTGTCTCCTAACGCACCTTTTGGAGTAACACGGCTTAAGGCGTGTTGTTTTCTGGACAAGCATAAAACACACCTTTTGGTGGGTTACCGTAACACACAATGTGTGCTATTTAAACACAGCTAAAGATGTGTTGTTTTCTGGACAGAAAAGTTGTGTTATTCCAACACATCTATTTTTTAGAGTGTAGAGTTCACTTTTTAATGCCCTGAGAATTACCTGAATTTACCTGAAAATCTATACAATAAAACGAAGGAAAATAGAGGGATTGCTCGCAGTCTAGAAAATCTAGTGAAAATGTACCTGAAATTGATCATGAGAAATTATAGGGGGGTGTTACACCTCCCAAACCCCTCGGTCGCTACGGCCCTAAATAAATGTGTTGCCAATTCAATAGTGTTTTTGGTAAAAATTTCGAGTGTCATCAAATTAGCTATATCATAATTTATACCCCATATAAATACAGAATATTAGTTGTCTTTCTGGCAATTGAATGAACTGTCAAGAGTACAAATCACAAAATTGTTATGTTACTGAATGGAATTATAATTGATGAGCAGTAGTGCAGTCTCAGTGCAGCCTAATGCAGGCTAATGTAGGTTAATACGTGTTAGTGCACGTTTAAATGCAAGCTAATGCAGTCAAATTCAGTCTAATGAAGTTAAACACAGCACATGCGATGATTGCAATCTCATAATAATGTAGGTATTGTGCTCGTAAAATGCCAAAAAGTTGCCAGTTAAAATGCCAAACGTTGCTGCGTAAAATGCTAAAAGTTGCTAAAATGTTGCCAAAAATACAAAAAGTTGCTACCTAAACTTCAAAAGTTACACCTACTTGTTACCCAAATTTCACATTATTTTCACGCATACTTAATTAAAAGCGTCTAAATTTTTAAATAATTGCCAAATAATACCTCTCGCCAAGAGTCAAGAATCAAGATAAATTTCTTGAAATTTGAACATGAAAATTTTTAATAAATCGTTCGCATCAACATATTTAAAAAAAAACTTTTACTATCAAACAATAACTGTAACATTCTCTCTCTGTTTCTTTTAAATTCGACAATTCGTCTAGGTCTTCTAATTCTGCCATGCGTCAAATTAATAGACCTTATGCATAATGACGTCACATGGCTTGATGCCCACGACGAATGCTGGTCTTAATAGTCATCGCCCGGGAAAATTAAACATTCAAAATGGCCACTGTCGAAATTTTCCTGGCGATGACTACCAAGACCAGCATTCCTCGCGGGCATCAAGCCTTGTGACGTCATTATGCATAAGGTCTATTAGCAATTTAAGTTTTTAAAAATGAGGACGCCATTTTGTTTTTATGGTTGAACACATGTACAGAACCCAAGTACGTAGACTACGTAATACTAAGTTAAGGGGCTGACCATTAGCCGCAACACGCGGTCGTAACGTGAGGGGGTCGTAACGTGATGGGCTCCTGTGGATAATCATCATGAAATAAACATTAGAAAGTGTTTTTATTATCAAAAATTTTGATTTTGGCTTAATATTGCTAAAATTTGCCAAAAAATTGCTCTGGGGCCGGTGTACGAAAGGTGGATAAGTTATCCAGTGGATAAGTCCTATCCAATGGATAAATGTCCTATCCAATGGATAGCTATCTGCCGAATAAAAATGCGTTGTACGAAGCACGGATAGCAGGGTGGATAGCTATCCGTCGGATAACCTTAATTTTTAACCGGAGAAAACTGGATTGTCCTGAAATTTCTTATCTCTACGTCAGCTGTTGCTAGGTATTTGTAAACTTTTGTTGTAGTATCACAGAATAGATACAGGACCAAAAGTGTCACTCAGACGATATTTTGTCCAAAATTTTACGAGTGCTGACGCATCATATGACGCCATCCTGGAGTGCACACGGAAGTTTTTCATACGAAAACATAGGTACAAAGTGCCGGGTGCACTCCAGGATGGCGTCATAGCACGTAAAAAAATTTCGGACGTTTTCCTGCAGCCAAAACACATAGGAGCATTGAACTATAAATAAACTGGAAGGCTAACTCAGGGGGGAAAATTGAAGCCAGTGCATTTTAGTTTTTCTGAGTTATGAGCAGAAATACTCAACACTGAACGTTGGGCTATATATCAAATTGAAGCTATTGAAAAACTCTATTTGGTGTAGAAATTTCAAGACTTTAGCTAAAAGGGAAATATTGAAAAACTACAAACATAATTACCGATAATTTGCCGTTTTGCAGTTGTTTTTGTATTTTTTAAAGATTTTTCTTTTCGCTGAAGTCTTGAAATTTCCACACCGAATAGCAATTTTCAATAGCTTCAATTTGATATATAGCCCGATGTTTGGGGTCAAGTATTTCTGCTCATAACTCGGAAAAACTATTTTGGCTTCATCAAATCATAGGCCTTCATCATAGCAGTTAGTCACTTCTGGTCCGGTATGTATTCTGTGGTAGTATCTTCGTATAACTTGGGAATTCCACTAATTTAACCTTTGAACTATCAACTTGCCGCAATAAAAGTTTTTTGTTCATGTTTATATTTGGAGTTTTCTCGTCCAATCGTTGCAATACTTCGTTTTCCCACAGTGAAGAGTTTGCTATCTACTTATCGATATTTCTTTAAAAGATTTTTGGTTTCTTTATGGGAAGGCAATAGCAAAGACTGCGAGTTTTGTTTTCTTGTTTCAGTACGTTGAGGGTAGGGATAAAACGCTGAAACTGAATCGCGGAAACGGAAACTGAAAGCGGAAACTGAAATGGGGATAAAACGCTGAAATGGGGGTAAAACGCTGAAATGGGGGGTAAAACGCTGAAATGGGGGTAAAACGCTGAAATGGGGGTAAAACGCTGAAATGGGGGTAAAACGCTGAAATGGCGATAAAACGCTGAAATGGGGGTAAAACGCTGAAATGGGAGTAAAACACTGAAATGGGGGTAAAACGCTGAAATGGGGGTAAAACGCTGAAATGGCGATAAAACGCTGAAATGGGGGTAAAACGCTGAAATGGGAGTAAAACACTGAAATGGGGGTAAAACGCTGAAATGGGGGTAAAACGCTGAAATTGTGATAAAACGCTGAAATGGGGATAAAACGCTGAAATGGGGGTAAAACGCTGAAATGGCGATTAAACGCTGAAATGGGGGGTAAAACGCTGAAACGGGAGTAAAACACTGAAATGGGGGTAAAACGCTGAAATGGGGCTAAAACGCTGAAATGCGGATAAAACGCTGAAATGGGGATAAAACGCTGAAATGGGGGTAAAACGCTGAAATTGTGATAAAACGCTGAAATGGGGATAAAACGCTGAAATGGGGAAATTTAATCGAATTCGTTGTTTGCTAGACCATTGCGAACGGCAATTGCTAGATAGTATACTTCAAAATAAGGTTTCCGTTTTTATATCAATTTTTAAAATAAGTTGGGGTTAGGTTAGGGTTTAGGTTAGGGTTTAGGTTAGGGTTAGGTTAGGGTTACTGGGTAAGGGTTAGTATTAG
>CACRXK020017701.1:0-10446 GCA_902702795.2 Paramuricea clavata
TTCAGTCACATTTATCAAATGGTGAATGAGCCTAATCCTTCAGCTGCACATATCGATGAACTATTCAAACAGGTTTGATAAGTACTCTACTCTTATGGTCCTGGATTACTGTAGGCCTTCTGTGCTCCCCCATTGGTCAACCTTTAATAAGTGCTAGCGCAACAAGAAATTGGATTTTAATATTGCCATTATATTTTGTACCAACAAAATGTCAAATATGTGTACTGTAATCATCCCAAAAGCCTTCAATACATTTCTGCTAATTTGAACTATAGGCGTCTGCCTGGGTTAAGCTATTTGTGTCTCTTGGTGGTAAAGTGGAAGGATGTGGGAAGAAACAAGTCACACCATACATGCATTGCTTGGTTTATCATGTGCCAAACTTTATGAAGAAACATGGTGGTGTAAAGAAATTCACAGGACAAGGTAATATTTTCCATATTTGCTTAAATAGTTTATTAGTAACTAATCTTGAACAAGTACTGTATATAATCAGCATACCTTTTCACTGAATTTATAGGGGTCGAGAAGAAGAATGATGATGTACGGAAATACCATTTGACCAAATCAAACAAGTGGGATGCACCTAAAGATGTCCTACTTGTGGGCAAACGGTTACAGGTCACAAGTGAACAAGAACGAACAACAAGAACCTACCACAAAAGGAATGTTGATTATTGGTCTCATGATATTAAGGAAGCACGAAGCAAACGGCGCCGGAAATTGTTAGATTCTCCCTGTCCTACATCGCAAGAAAGCAATTCAGACGACACTTTAGATGTTGAAAGTCTCTCAATTGCAGAAGTCAAGGAAAGGTTGAAGGAATTGGGAGTGCAAACCCGTTTTAGGAAACTTGAGAAGTTGAAACACATTTTACGAAAAACACTCCAAGACCAACAAATTAGTTAAATTAATATTTAACCCATTAAGCTGCAGAGCTCCCCAATTGACAAGTAAAATCGTCTGGCGTTAGACAAGTAAAAAAATAAGTAGGGCGCACTGGGGCGCATTGCAGCCCAATGGGTTAACTAGAGACATTGTCAGATATTTTGGTTAACCCATTAAGCGGCAGAGCTTCCCCATTGACGAGTAAAATCGTCTGGCGTTAGACAAGTAAAAAAATAAGTAGGGCGTCCTGGGGCGCATTGCAGCTCAATGGGTTAATATATAGCACAGGTCACTGTAAGATGATGGAATGGTTTCTGGTTTTCACTTCCTGCTAACCCCAAAGCAGGTAACTGTATCCCATCTAATATTTTGCACAACAATCATTATTCTCTTTGAATCGACGAACATGACCAGTAATATATCTTACTATGACCTCTGTATACTGCAGCAATACTGTATGAGCAAAATTTATAAAGTGTGAGTTACTGTTGTGCATGTGAAAGTCTGTAATAGATAATAATTAAAGACCTATTCAAAAATTGTAAATAAAAGTAAATATAAAAATATAATATTCAATTGTAAACATTCATTATATTACAAATACATATTAAAATCAAAGTTGCTATAATTCTTATCATCTACAGTATGCTAATTGTGAGTTAATTAAGAATATTTTCCTGGTTGCAAGGTGTTCTAGCAAATGATATGCTTATTTTTTCAATTGGAAATCTGGGTGTTTCCACAAGCTTTCCGCCCCTAACGGCATGCTTCTTAGGCGACCAAAGAAGTACGGCCTTAGCCTTTAAGGGAAAATCTATTTGTTTGCCTTCACCTTGCTCTGACAAATAGTACCACCAATCAGATGGAAGCATGTGGAAGCGGCTAAAGTCTTTTTCTTGGTAAAGAAAATGGCCCCTGTGCTCACATGGTATTCCTTTGCCTTGGACAACATATCGCCAGATGTCTAGGTCTATTTCAATGAGGCCATTTCCAAGCGCTTTAGACTTTAGCATGCTAGAAATACCACTAGCAAACATTCTGGTCGCGTGTTCCAATCGGGTGATGGTGGGTTTGGGTGGTCTTTCATAACCCCTAGTAGATATAGAATATTTAAGTAGCAGTTCTTGTCATTATAACTTATAAACATTCTGAATGATGTTTAAGCTAAACAGTATTGCACAACTTGCCTTAATAAATCATTAGATAGGTGTTCAGATGGTTCCCATGTACTGTATTGCAAGGACCATCCTGCCCATTTGATGAGATATAAAAAGTCCTAAATAGTAATAATATAAAGCATATTAAATATAACATAAACAACTATCTGTCGAGGGCTATTACAAAACATTGCCCATAGTTTATTTATTTATTATTATACCTTCATTAACATTGATACACAATCACTGAATATGAAGCTTTGGAAATATAAACTAGACATACAACAACATAAAATATGATTCAAAAACTCATTAATAATTCATGAAGCAATTATCCAATCTTGAGTAAGAAATTAGTCACGTGCATACGTCTTTATACCAGCTAAAGAACACTTTAACAAAAGACCATTGTTATGCAAACTATATAAAGATTTTTATATAGTTTTATATAAAGATTTTTATATAAAGGTTTTTATATAAAGATTTTTATATAAAGATTTGACTTATTATGCATACGTTTTTGAAGTCATTTAAAAAACTCGCGGGTCGTGTTTTATTAGGTCTAAAGCCACTCGCGCTGCGCGCGCGTGGCTTTAAACCTAATAAAACACTCCTGCTCGTTTTTTAAATAGTACATAAATGCTCCAAACAGACTTTTTATATCAAAGAAATCAACGCGTTCAGCTTACATTTTTCTCTTTCTTTCGGCTTATAATCCTTTCTACTTCATATATCTTCCCTCGTTTTCTTGGTGGAGCGTTGTTATACAATACAACTGAGCTAAAATTGTTTAACTCGACATAGTTGGTTAATCGCGTGCGTGGACGTTTAGCCGCCATTTTGAATAATTTTCGTAAATTTCGCGGTTTCCCGCTATACCAACTTTGGCTCAATGTCTCGAATTTCTGGCCATGGCGGTTTTGAATTCTAGAAATGAAATCGATATTCTGCTGCATACGACTCTCATCACCAAGTAAGCCATAAAAGATCCGTAGCAAAAACTTTGCTTCAAAGAGCTGAATCCTTGCCGTCAAACAGTGATTCTCAAGCTAATGAACGTGAATATGTCCTAAATGTTTTAGGGGAAAACGGTTACCCAAAACGTTTTCTTAATGATTGTCTGAGATCACCTGTTTGTAGGAACGAAAATAACTTCGAGGGTGATACCTCTGTTAAGGGTTATGCAATAGTTCCATACATTCAAGGTGTCACAGAACCAATCAAGATAATCTTAAGTAATTGTAATAGTAAGGTTGCCTTAAAACCCTATTTGACTTTAGGCCATATTTTCGCAAAGCCAAAAGATCCTGTTAAAACAAATCAGAAAACTCATGCTGTATATTCTATACCATGCGGTGACTGCGAGAAAGAGCATTTTAGTCAGTCTAAACGCCAGTTTGGTGCACGGCTAAAAGAAAATCAAAAGGCTGTTTCAACTTCAGACAAGGGAAAATCAGCTTTAGCCGAACATGTATGTTAAACGAAACACGAGCTTGGGTGGGAAAACTCTAAAGTAATTACAACAATTACAATCGCTATGGTCAAAGACTTTGCCTAGAAGCGTGGCATATAAATATGAGTCATCATGCTTTGAACAGGGATGACTGTGCCTATTTGCCAGAGGAATATAGCATCTCGTTGGCACGTGACGTCATACCTTGGGTATTTAATTTAAGAAGCTACGATTGCAATTTTAGACCACCCCTGATGAAGTAGGCCGTAGGATGAGCATTCGAAAGATGCTTAGAAAACAGATTCCGTTGCACCCCTCGTGTAGCTACATAATTTTCACATGAATCAATAGATAAAAACTTACTTTATCAGAATCCGTTGCTCTCCAAGCGAAACAGGTGCACAATTGCGAAAACAATCCCTCAAAAGTTCGCTATTTTCCCGTTTCGAAATGTTCGAACCGCCATTGTTTTGGTAACAAATACGCATGCGCAAATCAGCCCAACAAAATAAAATCATGGAATAAAGATCAAATCTTGTAATATTAACGAATAAATACACACACATTAAATATTGTTTAAAATACATTGTACATTTTGCTTGTTCATATGCTAAATCATTTCAATTTATTGGCTATTGTTTCAAAATACCGTTTTAACGTTTAATTCTACTTATTAACATCTTAATTCAATAGAAGTTTGTGTATCAAACAGGATGGACAATATTTAAATATAGATACAATTCGCACGATCAAGGAACAAATTAACTATTTCGCTAAACTAAAGCCTTGGCCAAACGTAAGAAACGTTGAAACGTTAAAGAAAGTTGCGGAAGTATTCGCGATTTTCAAAGTTTTCAATTTTCCGTCCAAAAATCAGCCTTTCGCATGCTTAATTAATGCCTTTACCTAATTTGCATATTGCTGACATATACAAATTAGGCAAAGACATTAATTAAGCATGCAAATAGCTGATTTTTTAGAAAACAATGTAAGTTTGCGTGAATAGTTAAAGGGCTTAAACTAAAGCAAATCGTCTGACATTTTGTTCAGTAATTAAAAACACAACAAATTTTCCATCTATTAACTCAAAATATGATTAAAGCTTTTAAATTTCGTGCGCAAGCCATTGTTAGTTTGTTGGGAAAGACGCGCCCCCATGGTTCAAAAATTTGAGTTCGAGAATTTTTTTTTATTATTCTACATTATAAGTACCCAAAGAAGCTATATACGTCAAAAACTGGATACTAATAGCTGTTTTGCGAAATTGAGAGCAAATTCATATCTGTTCAGTTTTTTTATACACTCTGTATACTGTACTGTACTCATATAGTCTAGGACCTGCATATGAGTTTGTATGCGTTTCATTTACCACAGGTAATCTCAACTGTTTTAGGGTAAAATTACCTTGGCGGTCAACATGGCATGTGTGCCAAAACCTGAATCCGGGACGAAAGTCCTGAAAATGACCCCGCCCTGAAACGGCAGTGCCGACATAGCTCTAACTTCCGAAAAGCAAAAGCGACAGCCTTTCTGAAGTGCTTATAGTGTTTAGAAGGATTGCTTTTAGGGGTGGTTATTGGAAGGAAAAGTTTGTCTAAGTATATTATTTTACAAGAAAATGACCATTCGTCACTGATTATGCAGAAAGTAACTCATATACATGGCAGAAATTTAACATTCTTATTTCCTAAAAAAAATACCATGGGATGAAAAACTATGCTTAATTTAATATAATTATTGCAGTTTTCGTAAGGATAGTCACTGTTTTCTATAAATATAATATATTTTATTTCACTTACCCCCCACGAAAACACGATTTCAGCCATATTTTTCCGTCTTGTTTGCTTTATATCGCCGTGTCTCGCAAATAACATCCAGTTGTACTTTTACATAATGGCAAATGGCTAAAGAAGATTTCAACCAAGTTCCGGCAAGTTTTGGGGCAGTACAGTGTATTTTATCTTCGATATTGTGTCCTTCGATATTTCGTGCAATATGCCGCCATTTTAATGGCTCGCCGATTCTCTGCCCGATAAATGCCACTTCTTCGTCTTTATATGTATTTAGATTACAGTATCCAAAGGTACTTCATTGCAGAATAGTCCTAAACGAAATATTGAAAACATTACTTGCACTTGGAAGGAAAAAACCTCCCACAACAAATTCAGGATAGGAATAAAAACAAATCATTTGAAAGTCACGCGCAATCTTCGCGAAAATTCCTCATGGCTACTTGACAGGGGGGCGAATATTTTCACGAAACGTTGTTCGCCACAGCGACCTAACTGGATGTCTCGATATATTATATTTATTGCATTTTTATGATTGATAATAAAAAGACGTAATTAATTTTTATTTTTAAATCGTAAAATACAATAAATACAATATATTTTGTTGAAACTTGAATTGCTGTGAACAACGTTTCGTGAAAATATTCGCCCCCCGCCCGCCTGTCGAGGAATTTTCGCGAAGATTGCGCGTGACTTTCAAATGATTTGTTTTGTTCCTATCGTGAGTTTGTTGTGGGAGGTTTTTCCTTCCAAGTGCAAGTAATGTTTTCAATTTTTCCTTTAGGACTATTCTACAATGTAGTACTCTTGGATACTGTAATCTAAATACATATGCCATTTACAACATGTAGCACATTTTTCCCATGAATAGCTCAGGTTTTAGTAAAACAAAGTATGATTTAACTTTCATAAAATATATTTTCTAACTAAAGGCAACGGCCAGTTTTTACGAAATTTCAAGAGGAATATGTGTCATTTTCATCAAAATATGTATTTTAAGACACTTATTATTCCAGATGAGGAAGGACAAACAAATTATTGAACATACCTATGGAAACAACAACAACTCAGCTTCTATCAAGAGTAAACTATGAACACTTCCTTGTTTCCATACTGCTGTACCCTGCTTCTGAAACTCTGACAATGAGTGAAACATTTCCACTTGTCGCCCATATGTATTCTTCAAACGTTTTCATGTGATTAAGTCGTTATATCGTTGCGTACAAGCACCACAACTTAATCTTTCAAGAAACACTTTACTTTTCATGAACAAACCAGTAAAACAGGACAAAAAATCCTCTCACAATGCATATTTCAGCGTTCGAAGAGTCAAAATATTTGTTAAAGAAATGCGCCCGCAGTATTTAGACAGCGACAACAAAATGCCCAGCTGTACACTGATAAGTAATTAAAAGATAATACCGGCGGATATAATGAGCAACGCGTGCATGTCAATTTCCGTCGGCACACAGTCGGCGCAATCAGACTTTTCCCTTATGTATAAAGCTAGCATAATTGCTGGCATATTTATAACTTAGTCTTTATCCAAAAAACAGCCATATTTGAAATATAGTGACCAATTTTGGATGTTTTTAACGAGAAAAATTTAAGTAAATACATTAACAAATTATAGTTTAATTATAATTAGTCAAATTAGCGAAAATTGACTATATTCATGGCACGCTTGTCAGGCGAAAACCAACTGCCCAAAGATTTTATTTTTCGAGCACCAAGTCAGTGGGCGGTTTTTAGAGACACAAGCTCTTAAAGCTAGTATTCCAATTATATATATATATATATATATATATATATATATATATATATATATATATATATATATATATATATATATGTTCTGCTAATTGGAATACTAGCTTTAAGAGCGTGTGTCTCTAAAAACCGCCCACTGACTTGGGGCTCGAAAAATAAATTCCTTCGAAACTTTTACCGTGAACTACATTTACTTTAACAACAAACAAATGCTGTTTGGAATTTTGAAAATATATTTAGTTTCAAAGTTTTAGCGATTTTTTGGTCTCGCACCATCGCAGGACAATTTCGCTGACTAATTAATTAAACGAAAAAATGGGCTGCATTTAAATAAACATTATTTCAAAAGTTTTTGTTCAAAATTTCTGATATTCACGACCAGCACCGGAAAACTATCGTAATTTCATCTAAACTAACTTAGGTTCAACCTCGCAAGCCAGGGTCTTTTACTTCCGCACGGCGCTACAGCAAAGACCCTGGTTCCCTCTGGTCACGTGAGCTCCTAAAAATTAGGGCAACAAGAGATCCCAGGGGAGGGTGGTTGAAATGTGATATGTTGTAATTTACAACTTCCGGTTAAATGTTGTGTCAGCAAGGCCCGCCGAGGAGTGACTGTAAAGCTATGAGAAGTGACTTCAACTGTAGTATGCAAAAACATTCAAAATGTATTATTTTTCTTATTTGTCTGCAGTTTTCTATTATAAATATTTTGTATGCAAACACTATTTTGAAGCCCAAGCAGGTTATTTGCTTGGAAAAGCTGTCCTTTGGCGTGTATATACTGGCAATTTTTCCAACCGGTAATATGGCGAGTCGCTGATTTACCAGCTTTTGCCTTTGATGCTTTTCGCTAAAAGAGTGTTAGAAGAACGTCCAACTCATGGCGCCGTTTGTGTAAATGAGTAATGCTGCTCGTTACAGTATATCGCGAACGCGCCTTTGATAAACAATCCAGCTCGAAAATTATGTGCGATAAAACTCAAAGTATCAGCAATAAATGTTTTTCAGCAGCCATTAAAATGTGACAACGAAAAGATTGATTGTGATGTAGCTGAACTTGACCAAAAGACAAAACTAATTCTACATGTTACTTTTCAATCCATTATATTGTTACCGTATCTCAATTTTGTTCACTTTATGCCAAACGTAGTACTATATTGCGTGTTTCAAATAATAACGTACCAGTCGTTATTGCGTGACTGCTACAGTAAAACCCTGCATATAAGAACCTAGAATTTAAGAACCTGTTAGGCTAAAATATTTTACTTAGACCCCCTTTAAATAAGAACCTGCATGGTCAGGCCCGAAATTTAAAACAGATTCTTATATTATCAAATAGAGTCAAAATTAAGTCATAAGTTACAATCAGTGTGGCTCAGTAGCTTAAATTAAAATGCATATTTACATAAGAACCCGGCTGTGTAAGCTAACTTGGAAAATCTAGGTTCTTATATGCGGGGTTTTACTGTACAGCATATAAACTTCACCGAAGGCACAAAAAAGAATCACTTGCTTGCACAATTGCTTTGAGTTGGTTGCAAATTCTGAGCGAAAGAATATCTTTTACGAAAAGGTATTCAGATACAAGCACTGGTATTGATGCCTTGGTCTTGGAGGACATTTGCAGACCAATTTATGCTGTAGTGTATGCAAAACACAATATTTATGTGTTGAGTGTAGTTTAGATATGAAAGGGAATGCTATTACCTGATTAGACAAATATTTTTGGGCCTGTGAAATATTCTTGGCTTTGTACCAAATGAATACACAATTAATCACAAATGTGAATTTTGTTAAACTCAGGTTTTTTTTAAAGTTGGCACAAGTTGCACTTTCTCATATATATGTCATTATTTGCATATATAAACTGAATTTACTTCATGGACAGTACAAAAATCCATACAGCAGTGCCAGAACAATTCTAAATTGAGTATATATGTCATATTTATTCAGTATACTGTAACCATACAGCTATTTCAACTAAAGTTGTCACAGACAATAGTCAGATGTACAATAATATGAGTGCTAAATGAATAATGGTAATAATGATAGTTTTCAATAAGTTTTAAAAACCTCAAATATATTATGAATACCAATTTAATTTGTATTCCCGTGATCGAGGCTATTGATGTGTTAAAATAGGATTTTTTTGGCGTTCAATATATTGCACATTTAACTATTGTCTGTGACACTAACCTTAATTGGAATAGCTGCATTATAAAATATAGGACAAGTGCAAATTGTGCATCTATTAATCCTTTCAAGCTAGGGTAGTCTTGGTAGCCTGTGCTATAGTCATACAAATCATTGTTGCTTATTCGTGCAAGTTTGCAGTATTCACAGTCATAATTCCTCTTTATCTTCTGATGTGTCTACTAGTACGCGCTTGGTGAATGTTCCTCTTGTGTTTGTTTAGCTAGTCATCAAATGCAACGACAATTTGTCTATACATGAAAGTGATCATATACCGTATTGTTGATTGCAAATGGTTTCAATTCCAAGAGATCACATAAAATAACATTTTCTCCGAAGATTTGTGCTTGTGAGAGGATGCCTTCTTGACTTAATTCCTACAGCTATGTCGAAGTTGTTTATCATTTCTGCAGATCGATATCCCTTCAGTCGCTCTACTTTAATATTAAACATTCGATTGGCTTCACTGTCTTGGATGTTTTATTGGCCCCCATTCTTTTAATTTAATGTTAATTTAGGAAGATTAGAAAATCCGTCATCGGTCATCACACGCAAGAGTTCCACAATTCACAAATTCTGCGATACGAAGCAGGTTTTTATTTCGCTATTCAACTAGCTCTAAGAATAGGTTGTTGCAATACTACTTGTCGATAATACTACCAAAGGCGACACTTGCATTCCAAAAACAAAGCGGATTTCGGGTAAATAATCTTTGGAGTTTCCTTTCGCTGTGTCATAGCTTGAGAGCTACTGAATACTGTACTTTGACTTTGTATAAGTGTGCATTCGACCTTTATTTTCTTTGCGTTGATAAATAATGGCTCCACTTCAAGGTGTAAAACAGACCTCCAGCCATGCCAATTATATCAAGTAGGTGTAAAAAGCTTTCAAGCGCCAGGCGGTGACATATTTCATAAAAGATAACACAAAGACCGACAAAACCCAAAATATGGGTTAATACAGAGCGTAAATGGCCGTACTTTCCATAGGCATAGTTATAAATGTTTTCGTTTTCGCTCTTGAATTCCCCCTTCCACTCCTCCCTAAGTGGCAAAGAGGCGGCAATTCGAATTACCCCTAAAATCTGGGGGTTCACGTGACCAGAGGGAACCAGGGTCTTCGCCGGAGCCCGAGCGCAGGTAAAAGACCCTGGCTTGCGAGGTTGACAAAAGATTTGCTGACTGAGAACCTGAAT
>CACRXK020017702.1:0-10445 GCA_902702795.2 Paramuricea clavata
AGGTTGTACAAAAATCCTCCAGTAACATAATTAGCATATGATCAAGGTAAACAAAAGAATGTGACCAAACTCCTCAACTTAAACAAGGGGTATCAGAACTATGAGTGCACTTATAAAGGTACATTGCTCATTCAGAGTGATATTTACTGAGAAAACATGTAAGAAAACAGGCCATCCTGGAAATGAGGTTTATGTCTGTTTATAAAACGAGAGCTCAGGAGTCAACCTTTTAAACATTAATACACTAGACAGTTTGCACTTCAAAGACCGTCGTAATCCTCGTATATGTGACTGAATATCGATCAAAGCTTCGTAGTTTGTAACCAAATATTTTGCGATTATGAATCACAGCTTGCGAAAATTAGTGAAATAGTGGGAAATTTTACACTTTACCATGTGTATTACATAGGAAGTTGTTTTAACATATAGAGTGTCAGTTTCATCGTTATGCTTATCATTTTCATGTCAAATAAGGTAAAGTCTAAATATTAAAAAATTGAAATATGCAAATTTGTCTCTTACCTTTGTATAAAATCCATATTCAAGTCTTTTCCCACATTTCTTGAGGTTTTAAATTTGTCTGTCGTCTTTCACGGGCGAGAATAACACGAACGACTTGCATATCTTTGTCCAAATAGTCAAAGGTAGAAAATTTGTATCAAAAAAAATTTAAAAACCGATTCAAAACCACGAGAACTATAATATCTGCAAAACTTTTTTGAAAAAACCAGGGGGGTGTGAAAACGGCCGTGGGCTCAGAATTGAGCCTGGTCAGTGGTACCTACCATGAAAATAAAGTAAGTGTTGTCATGGAAATGGCGTCATTTTCACTCAAAATCCGCCATGTTTTTGGCTTCACTTCGATGACTGAACGAAGTATAGGAGCAGGTCCTCCAGTTATTATACAGCTCAGTGGTGTAACCCGTACATAAATAAGAAAGGGATGAAACGCCGAAAATCTTTCGTTCAATGTGCACCGCAACAACTGGTGACGGAAGTAAATTCGACATTGTAACCGGAAGTAGAACGGAAGTTGAAGGAAAATTGACCTATCATCTTCCATGACCTTTTAATCGAATTAACGGTTAATAATTTGAATGACAATAACAAATTTTAAAAAATATTGCGAAATTCAAACTCAAATTTGTCAAATATTAATATGGAACGTTTTGTCAACTAACAGAAATGCGAATCACTCGATTCAAAAGCAACACACGCTCTTGTATCTAGATGGTATAAAGCTTTTCAATAATTTTAAAATAATTGTTCTTGAATCGATCAACCGTACGTCAATATATCCACGACTTTGAACTTTGTTTAATATGATTGTATAAATCCAAACGGCAGTCTTTACAAAACCGGTCACGATTTAAACTCGTCTTCGCCGTGTGTGCAGACTTAAGATATATCAATAGACTATTTAAATTCAAAAACAAACTATACATGCACTTATGGGGCGAAAAAATGGCAGTAAATTTAAATAAACTCTGAAACGGTTTCGTTAATTCGGTTAATATAGACCTTTTTGTAGTATAAATACCGGTGCATTTTGGCTTGTATTTCGTAGGCTTTGTATGAATTATCAAATAAGTGACAATTCTTTCAATAAGAGACAATTCAATTCAAGGAGAATTCAATTCAGCGACAATTCAATGAGTGACAATTTATATGAG
This sequence comes from Paramuricea clavata, assembly GCA_902702795.2. Taxonomy (NCBI): domain Eukaryota; kingdom Metazoa; phylum Cnidaria; class Anthozoa; order Malacalcyonacea; family Plexauridae; genus Paramuricea; species Paramuricea clavata. The sequence continues at coordinate 1,674 of CACRXK020017702.1, forward strand.
CATATTTATATGAGCGTTATTTTGAAACTGTATACTAATCATAAAAATACTGTATGAGCTTGTCATATATTTAATATATATGACTAATAATATAAATCAGTTGGAAAAATAGTTTTCGTCATGCGCAATATCTTTTAAGTGCGTAACTACGTCTCTTCCGTCACCACCTGTTGCGGTGCACGTTGAAACAAAATAAGCCAAAATTGTAGTCCCAAAAATTTCGGTTTAATAACCGTTTCTTAAAATTTCCTTGTACAGGTATGCTAAGTGTATCATATCTAAACTGTATAGAAAAATTAAAAGGTTTTGGTTCAGAAACACGCCAGTTATATCCATTCGAAATATTTCACGATCGGAGGTTTCATCCCTTTCTATTATTTGTACGTGTGAGCAAAGTCAATCGTTCTAGTATTAGCCCACGCTACTATGGTCAGTCGTTGTAATACAATGTTTGAATTACATGAAGTAGTAGGCATAATTTTCATCGTGATGAAACCTGGATGAAACTATACGATATATTGGTTGATGACAAGGTATTTTAAATAAACACAATCGTACTTTTCTGCCCCCTGTGACTTTTGTTCAGAAAATTCAAGGGCCAGAGATTGAGATGAAGAAACTGATGAAGATGAAGAACTTACTATAGCTGTCCAAAATAAGAGAAGTAAGTTATCTCCTGTATGTTACAGTCTTGGTACACATCATCAATAATACGGCACCCTACCTGCATTTATTACACATGTAGATTACAATTCACTCATACAGCAAGTGATGATGTCGTTGCGATAGAATTACATAAATATTTAATTCACATGTAATATTAACCATAGGTAAAAGAAAGAAGCGCACAAACAAGTCAGATTTCATGTCATATCTCTCAGAAAAAAATTCATCCAATGTTGCTCTGCGACAGAAGGAGCTAGAATACAAGAATAAGGCTCTTGAAGTTGAAAAAAAATTAAAGGAAGATGCAATGGTATTGGAGCAAGCAAATTGAAATGCAATTTGAAATGATGAGGTCATTTGTAGATACCAGTAATTTCTCAAAGCACTAATTAAATTTTTATTTTGTTGTTATTTATTGTTATTATTGTATATAGTTGATTTGTTTTTAAAACAAAGTAATTTCTGAATAAACATACTGTTATAAATACTTTAACAATGATATGTAAATGTTCCATAAAATGAGTTATTTATTTTTTAATAAAATTATATTTATTATATAGACTACTATTTAATTATTATTGCATTTCATATGACGTCACAGTGAGAACTGGGGGTCAGCTCTAACACAAGACACAGTTATCGGAGTGAGTTTATGGTTTGCCAGATGTGTCGGCCTTGTGTTTGGTGGCAAACACATACAATTTCTCATCATTTTGTTACACCCATACTGCATAAGTGTTACATACATTTGAGTTATTCACTTTGAAAAATATAATATCACGAATTGCAGACTTCCAGTTTAAATTCAAGAGAAAAGTGACATGTTTAACAATGGTCTGACTTAAAGACATACATGAACAATACATGCATCTGTTAGCAGGTGTAACAGTGGGCTACAGGTGCCGCAGGTAGCTTTATATAGCATTAAGCTTGTGTATTCAATAAATGGTTACTAGTTTTAGGGTTAGTTATAATGATAACTGCCATGTGAGGATAAATACCATATTCAACCATCTGTAGCATCTGCATGCTATCCGATGCCTTATACTTTGCATACCTCCTTAAGGAGGGCTCACTTAAATTTGAACTGGAAGTCTGAAATTCTTGATCTTTCTACTTGCACAGATCATATTGTCTAAACATACATAACTCTAGTTATGTAAATATGTCTGAAGATCAGGGGGAGGGAGATTAAAAAGGCTTGATGTTGTACTGCTATAAAGACAAGTATGACAGTTGGCTAGAATTACACCAACAGCATACTACTTTCCAATTGGCTGTAGAAGCACTTTAAGATTCTTCCTAAAATCAAGAAATGCAAAGTATTGCACCACTTTGCGAAATGCTCATTCGACTGATACACGCACTTTACTCATTCTCTTGTTGAACAATTGCTGGTCTCTTGTAACTACTGCTCCTCTGTATGGGGCAAGTATATGCATGCGGAGAGGGTAAGCTGGATCCCCATACAAGGCAAATACGTGGGGTGGTCTAAATTTCTCTTCTAGCTTCTGCAGTAAATTACTTTCATGGAGCATAAAGGCATCATGATGTTTTCCTGCTACAGGGCCATACAGGTTAGCAATTAGTCCATTAGAGCAAACAACACTCTAAATAGAAATTTGTGTCAAGTAAAAAATTGAAGTTATCTATTAAAGTGCAAAACTAGACAGAGTTAAACAATAAAGTAGGATGCAGTTGAGAGCATTATGACTTAATGGTAAAGGAACAGTTCTTCTTCCTTAGAATTGTAAACACACGTGAAATTTTAGACCATGTATGCACTTGTGACCTGAGAATAGAATTCTCTGATTGCGAACAGGTCTGCAGCATGGTCGCAAGGTTCCATCAATGAACCCCCAACAATTTTGTAGCGGACCTCCAACAGCATGGATGACATCAGAAAACAGCTGTGGATCAATCCAGTTCTGGTTAAGCTCTTCAAGCAAGTGTCGGAAGCGATTGTATATATCATTGAGTATATCTATACAAAAATATACATTATGGGTCATAAAGTTGAGGTTGCTGCAATCACAGACCTAACCCAACCCCTGAGAATACAAAACCTGGAGATGGAATGATGGATATAGAAATGGAAGAAATGGCTGGCTGGACTATAGTGTAAGGCAAAATGATTTCTATTTGACAATGGTATATAATTAATGCAATCACATGATCCTAAAATGAAACCCAACAATATTTAACACTTATTTGCCAAAGGCTCAGTGATTATTGGGGAATATTCACCAAGACAAATCAAGGTGAATATTCCCGATAATCACCAAACCTGAGATTTTTACTCAAGTTGTTTGCATTTTGGGGGAGACTGGATTTATTTTATATTCCATTATTTATTATTTAATAACCAGTCACTTCCACAAAACGGCTAGCCGCCATTTTCCAAATTTCGCTTTTGTTATATTCACATGTAGGTGAATATAACAGCTTAATACGTAAAATTTGACCAATCAACTTGTAGGATTTGTTATATTCACTTGTGCAAAAATACTAATCATATATATCAGCCATTCTTAAATTTAACCAATGAATTTCAGTATTACACTACTAAATATATTATATAATCAGGTCTGTATGAATGTACCTCATGAGCAATCATACTCAATTCAGGCTCAGGTCTTCCAAATAGTTGGCAAAGATCCAATAGTCGATTTGGATATGTCAGTCGTCTGAGCAGCAATAGTAATGCCTCCATACCACCAGCTACAGTACCATTTGGGCATCGGTACGATTCCGGAATAAATAAATGATGTGCCAAAAGGTAAATATCTTCCTTCGTCAGTGAAACAATTTTATTATTTTAATGCAAGAATACAATTTTAATTACTCCTGCATGTGTAATGATGTGTTCAATATTTCATATTTGGAGCTAGAGGTTTTAATATAAATAGTAGCGAATAACTTCAAGTTCAACATCCTACCTAAATAAATCAATGCACACTTGATCATCAATTTTTTCCAGGTCTATAGTAAACCTCAACAAAGAATGTTCCTTGAATAATGAAAATGCTAACAAAATTTCAATATCGCTGTCTTCATCGATAACTTCTTCGTCAGACTCTGCTACGAGGCAAAGCAATAAATCATCTGTAACTCTCCTAGAAAAAGTTTAATGAGTCAAAAACTGATAAATATATGGTCAAAACTATCTAGTTCCAAGGTTGCAGAGACATTTTTTTGAAAACTATGACATATTTATCATTAATTAGAAATCTCATTTGTTCTATTTCAACGCATAGGTTTTAGCAAACTTCGAAATGGCCCCAAAAACCCACTGATAAATAACTCTATAATTTATAAGGAATGAATTGTATATTGTACTGCCTGACTAAGAAGATACATGGCTTCGTTACTGATAGTGTTTGCTTCATTGAGAACAACCCAGGGAATCAGTTTTTCGTAGAAAAGGCGAAAAATTATGATTCAATAATATCTAAAGCATCAAAATTCCAATAGTCACATCAATAATCGATAGCAATTGTGATTATATATATATATATATATATATATATATATATATATATATATATATATATATATATATATATATATATATATATATCGAAATAAACTTCTAACAATGCCCATTAATTATTAAAAAAATTAACTTCCAACTACAACTTCTAACGGACAATCAAACCGGACAATCAATGGACAATCAAACCTGCAAACAAAATGTCTGCTATACATGGATTTTTTCACGCTGTTAAAGCAGTTAAAACATTTTCTATTGTTGTTGTAGTGTTAGCTATCTGTGTCCTCACTCCAACTGCAAGTGGTTGGTGTGGTGCTACACTATTCCTGTAGTCCGTCATGAATACAGATGTGGTGTGTAGTTTTTCATTATGAACTTTGTGGAATAAACTCGATCGTGAATGCTTTCATCTATGGAATGAGACATATCAGATACAGAAAAGCTTACCGACGTATCCTTTTTAATTAAAATACTTCGCTGCAATAAACTCACAAACTGATCGATGACTCTGCCTTAAATCTCACGAAAATCAACGTCGACGTTAGTTGCTAAGGAAGGATTTTGCAAAGCAATTAAATACTGAACGGAATAATAAATTTACTCGAATTATTTGTTGTTCTTTTAAAAACGAGTATAATTCACATTAATCACCTGTTGGACCTTTTAAAGTCAACTTTAAAGTGTCTATGACATGAAATTAAAATTTCGAATTGATTTTTGTTTTTGATATATTCAAAGATCTATATATATTTCAAACACTCATTAATAATTCATAAGCTTATTGGCAAATCATGTCAACCATAATATGTCACGTGCAGTGGCTTTAAACCTGATAAAACACTCCTAATTAGTATTCTTTATATAAAGAATACTAATAAGGCAGTATCTATTGTAGTCGTATCCTCATTAGTATTTTTTAATATAAATAATACTAATAAGGCAGTAAATCTATTGAATTTGTAGTCGTGTTTAAAGCCGTTCAATAAACTCGCAGGTCGTGTTTTATTAGGACGTTTGTTGAGCGCAATAGTCGAAAAGGTTTCGTCCCAACTTTGATTTTTTTTGACCGGCTGGCCAAGACAACTTCTCGTAAGGATTCGTTAAAAAAATACAAATTCAAGTTGAGCATTTCTTGATTTTCAACTGAAAAGATCAACTAGTGGCTAAAATTAATTATGAATTGCATTCTATCGAACGTGAGCGATACGTGTACGTACGAAGAGTTTTAAAAACCTTTCACGTCATGCTTCTTGCGAAAGCAACCGTTCGTAAGCTTTCGCAAGCGTTTTGAGCAAAAACTCTAAAATATTGACAGTATTACCTGAAAATACAATAGCAGAATCTACTAAATTATCGTATAACATCGGAATTTTACCCCCAATATCTATTTCTTCATCAAAACTTGACTACAAAACAGTCAAAACTTCCAGCTCAGTTTTCCCGCCATATTTATCCTTGCCATATAAGACAACGTCGCTATAGTAACTACAACAAACTCGTTACCAGTTCATTGCATCACACATCGATCGGCGCGCCTATAGCCGTTTCACCGCCCTCTATATAAGCGCCCTGCTTTAAACCTAATAAAACACTCCTGCTCGTTTATTAAACAGTACTTAAACTCCTCATTAATAATTCATGAGGAAAACACAAAGAAAAATCATAAGCGTGACGTAGCTTTATATGTGATAAAACTAATCTTCATTAGTATGTTTATATAACGCTTCATTCACTGAAGGGCTTGAATCCGGGTTTTTCCATTAATTTAGTTTATTGTACGATCATCCAGATTAAAATTTTTTAATTATTTCTGACGTTTCGGCTACCTACACGGCAGCCATTATCAAAGACGTATTACAGTTACAAAAAAAATTTACAGTTATAATAATTTTATCTTGCGTCAAACTTGACGTGCGCGTGTTCGTGATGTTAGTGAGCTTAAGCAAGTGACGTTTTTGACAATACGGACGTCGACCGGAAGTAAAGTTGACGTTTTTCACCAATCACAGCCCTTGACCCAGTCTTCTGACGTTACTCATGCCGTTCGTGTTGTCAAAAACATTACTTGCTTAAGCTCACTATTGTTTGCTCGCGCCTGCTTGCTAGGGCTTGCTCTCATGCCTTGAAAGCAGGCGCGAGCAAACAACATCACGAACACGCGCACGTCAATTTTGACGCAAGATAAAATTATTATAACTGTAATTTTTCTTTGTAACTGTAATACGTCTTTGATAATGGCTGCCGTGTAGGTAGCCGAAACGTCAGAAATAATTTTTAAAAAAATTTTAATCTGGATGATCGTACAATAAACTAAATTAATAACGCTTCATCGTAATTAGCATTCTTTTGTAGTCTGAGTTTAAGCCATTTAAAGCACTTGTAGTCGTGTTTTATCATATCTAAAACGCTCGGCTGCGCCTCGCGTTTTAAATATGATAAAACACTCCTACGCGTGCTTTAGTAGTACAAAACAACCTGGCAAAATTTCATGTTAATAGGTATCAATTGATATTCTTTAATTAAACTAGAACGATGTAAAGATAGGAACAGAATAGTTCATTAAAAATTACACTTTGCAGCTACAGAGCTGAATTGAGTGCAAATTGCATAAAGTATAGACCAAATTACAATTATTCAAGAATATTAACACGACATTATCAACTTAATTCAAATCTATTTACTGCAGTTAGCTATATTAAAGGTTTTAACCGACGAAGGAATAAAAGTGTTTAAAAATTTATTTGTGTTCACAGATTGCCTCAGGTCATACTTTGTTTCTTGTTTAAGGGGCAAGAGATACAATAACTTGTGATCAGGAATGTTAACTACTTCGTTAAAAAGTTTGATACATGCTTCTTCGCGTCTACTACTAAGTTTAGAAATGTTAGGCTATCGTCATAACTTAAATTAGGATATATATGATAGACATGACACGTCTGGCGTTTGAAAGATAGCATGGTAACCTATAGTGGTACACTTGGCAGCAATATTCCAAAACTTGCCTAATACAGGCGCAATTAAAGTTAAGAATATTTGCAGTTGGAACCTTTGCACCGCGTTTCAGTTGGACAATGAAGTAGGACCGCTTGTTCGTCTTTTGATACCGTTAAGAATATGTTTATTCCATTTCAAATCGCTGCTAATAGTCAGACCAAGGATCCTAGCGTGGGTGACAACTTCATGTTGGTTACCGCAGACTACGGCACTCTCGTGTAGCGAAGCGCGATCAGATCTTGTAAAACAAAACCTTAGTTCTTTACACTTGTCATGGAGTTGTAGCTTGTTTGTGATAGACCAATTTTGTACGACGGGCTTGTGTTGTCCTTGCTTACAACTTCGGAAATTCTGGTGTCGTCGATGTATTTCCCACAATCGCTCTCTGGAGTTCTTAGATCATTAATCATAAGAATGAAGAGCCAAGGGCCTAGTTTTGTTCCCTGAGGCACACCAGAGGGTAAGCCGCCCCACTCCGAAAAGCAGTCATTCGACAGTTTTACCCGTTGAATCTGTTTGATAAAAAGTCTGAAATCCATTTCTTTACAAAAGATGGAATAGATAGTTGGATAACTTTTCTGGCCAAACTGAGGTGGTCAACGAGATCGAATGCTTTACGGTGCCGACGAGCGCAGAATGCACCCAAATTGTGCTGGATCAGCTATAGATAAAACAGCTGAGGCGATATATTTCTCGACTATGAAATCTTCGACCAATTTAGATACTGCTGAAGTAAGGAAAACTGGCTATATAAGATGTTTATTAATTTCACGCACAGGTTATTCTTTTGGGATAGGAGTGATATATGCTCTGTCAAAATGCAGGAAATACAAATAAAAATCATAGATTGGATTCCTTTCTTACTTGTGATAGCTGCACTGAATTGTCTAATATGTTTTATGAAGGAGTACGCCTAAAATGGCTTGATGATCTTGAGAATGTAAAACGAATTGTTGATTCTGACTTCAGACCAATCTCCCTCACACCAATTATCAGCAAGATTCTTGAATCCTTTACCTACAAAGTGGCTTCTTAACTCTGTCTAAAAAGAAATTGATCCCTTGCAATTTGGATCGCAGAAGGGTTCATGCACTAGTATGGCATTAGTCTACATGCTACATAAATGGTATGAAGCAGTTGACAAACAAGGTAACACTATATACGGATTTGTTTACTTGATTTTGCAAGGTGTTTGATCGATTAGATCATAACCCACATAGTCCCACAAGGAACTAAGCTTGGCCCGCTCTTATTTTTTATCATGATCAATCTTATTTTTTATCATGATGACTTGGCAGCGTCTGATGAAATCGTTAAATTTGTTGATGATACTAGCCTTTGGGAAATAATATCAAACAATTCCCCCGTCCCAGTTACCCGCAAACATCATCAGCTGCTCTGAATGGTTATTGGTCAATAATACGAAGTTAAAGGTATCAAAGACTAAAGAATTGCGTGTCTGCTTTTCTAATCTTATTCCATCGTTTGCCCCTATTACCATCCGTGGTCAAGAGGTCGACGTCGTTTCCGACGCAAAATTATTGGGCGTTGTTCTTTCGGACGATCTTAAATGGAACCGCCACATTGATCGGCATTTGCAAGAAAGCCGCGAAGCGTTT
>CACRXK020017703.1:0-10445 GCA_902702795.2 Paramuricea clavata
ATGCCCTGGCCCTCAGTTGAAAATGAGCCTTTAAATGAGTATCAGATATCGCATCTGGCCACAATGGCTTTCCCAACATTATTTCCAGATGGGAAAGGTGATCCTACTAATCAAGGACTTCTGAGAGATGTCCCTCTTCAGGAACGAATAAAGCATCTTCTAAAATTTGCTGAAATTATTGATGGTAAATGGGTATACCGTTTTGCTAACCACCCCAGATTTTCTTATTGGGCGTTTAATATGATTCAAAGAAAACGAATTTTACAACAAAGTGGAATATTCCTCAAACAGAACCCAGGTGAAGCTCATCTCACAATTGAAGAACTGCGTGAAATGGCTGCCAGTAACAATGCTAATGTATTTATGTCTAAAGTGTCGAGATATGTTGGCAATATTGCAGGTACTAATGCTTACTGGAATAGAGTAAGAGAGGAACTCAAAGCTATCATAACTAGTGTTGGAGCACCAACATTATTTTTCACTTTCTCCTCTGCAGATATGCATTGGCCTGAGTTACAAGCTTTATTTAAAGCTGATACTGACAATGAGTTAGGTGATTCTACCAGTGACGTAAGACGACAAAATGTGATCAACAATCCCCATGTTGTAGATTGGTTTTTCACAGAAAGATTAGAAAGCTTTGTAAAACACTGGCTTTACGATACACTTGGTGCAAAATGGCACTGGTTTCGATATGAATATCAAGGTAGAGGTAGTATCCATTGTCATGGTACTGCTAAACTAAATAATGACCCAGGTTTGTGTCAACTGACTCAGACTGCTTTGAAAGGTTTCTTAGCTCAAAAATTTAAAGATGAAAATGATTGTTCTGACACAACTGAACTAGACCAGGATATTGAAGCTGGTCAGAAAGCAGCTGACACAGTATGTCAGTATGTTGATTGGTTATTATCAACCGTCAATCCTAATCCACCAGATGAGGACATGTGGATAAGACCTGAGGTTCATCCATGTCAAAGAAGTCATAATGACATTCCAGAACATGAAAAACAATCAGATTATGTAGATCTTTTGAACATGGTTCAACGGCACACTCGTTGTAGTACAAGTTATTGTCTTAGAAAGAAGTCAAATGAAACAGAGTTGAAATGTAGATTTCACTTCCCTTTTGATATTTCTCCTAAGACAAAATTAGAATTTGAAAAAATTCACTCTTCAAGTGATAATGAGCATTATCGAGCTAAGATTGTGACTAAACGAAATGACTCTAGATTAAATAACCATCAACAACTTCAGCTCCAAGGATGGAGAGCTAACTGTGATATTCAAGTTGTTATTGATCACTATGCTTGTGTTGAATATCTCACAAAATATGCAGCTAAAGGTGAACCAAGATCACCTTTATTGAAACAGGCATTCAATTCTATTGTGCAAAATGTTGACAGTAATACTGACCCTCGTAGAGTTATTAAGAAGGTAGTTATGAAATCTCTTGGTGAAAGAGATTATGCAGCTCAAGAGACCATGCATCATTTGTTGTCTTTAAAACTCCACAGCTCATCCTTTAAAGTGATGCCAGTTAGTCTAAATGGTTCACGTAGAGTGCGTGATACTGCAAGTATTGACGAGGGTGAATCGTGCACCGATTATTCACTTCTTGATGTGTATGCTAATCGTGAACAATATGAGAGTTCACAAAATATAATAAATATGAACTTTGTTCAATTTGCTACAACATACAAAGTTAAAAAATTAATAAATAAATAATAAAGTAATAAATTTACGTGGTGTTTCCACAAACAAAAACAATTATATTTTATCGCCATGCAAACATTCAAAGAACTTAACATACAAAGTTGTTAACAATGAACTGACAAAATTATCAGAGAATATTATACCACGAATATTTCCAACATATTCTCCTAATCCCATAGGTCCAAATTTTGGCCTATATTGTAAATATCAACTTTTGAGGTATAAACCGTGGAGAACAACCCAAAACAATGCATGGGGTGACCAAGAACCAACTGACGAGGTTCTGATCAATTGTTGGCATGATTTTTTACAAACACCTTATGGGCAATCTAATGTCCCAGACTGGTTTGATAAATTACAAGCTGTCATTCAAATTCAAGAATCAGAAGATGAACCTTCTGAAGAACAGGAGACAACCCGAGAAGAGTGGATGATATTATCAGACCTCAACACTCCTTTTGACAACTCTGAACAAACACCAGAGTCCACATATGACTGGCATCTTGACAGAGCCAATTATTCTCAACAACAAATCCAAGAAATGCCAACATGGATAAAAACAAACAAAGAGGAATACACTATTGATGAGCAATATGATGTTGTTGACATCAACAGTTTTAGTGAAATGCAAAAATTTGCTTATGATATTGTTAAGTCTCATTTTGATGACATATCATCTGAGAAAGAGCCATTATGTCTCATTATAAATGGTGTTGCAGGAACTGGTAAAAGTTACCTTATTAATGCCATTAGAAATCTTTTGCAAAGTAAATGTGCTGTTGCTGCTACCACAGGTAAAGCAGCTTATAACATTAGAGGTGTAACTGTGCATTCTCTATTAAAGTTGCCTATAGGATCAAGAGGTAATAAAGACCTGACAGGACAAAGTTTGTGTAGGTTAAGAGAGTGTTAATAACATTGAATACATCATTATTGATGAATACTCCATGCTTGGCCAAGTTACTTTTGGTTGGATAGACAAGCGTTGCAAACAAGCAACTGGTTCTAATGACAAAGTATTTGGAGGAAAATCGTTAATTTTAACTGGTGATCCAGGTCAATTGCCACCAGTAGCAGATAAACCTCTTTACCATGCTAAACCATCAAACGCTGTTGGTGAACAAGGTCATCAAGCATATCATATGTTTGACAAAGTTGTTAAACTCACTGTAAATCAACGTGTGCAAGGTATGACATCTGAGCAAGTACAGTTCAGAGATTTGTTATTACGACTTCGCAAAGGTGATTCAACAGTTGATGACTGGAAATTACTTCTGACACGTCAACCATCGAATGTCACTAATCTATGTGACTTTGAAGATTCTACTAGACTTTTTTATAGTAATGAACAAGTTGCTAATTACAACCATGAGCAGCTAACAAAACTTGAGCATCCAATTGCTCACATTAATGCACGCCATTCATCAGCATTTGCCAAAAAGATATCCTCAGATGATATGTCTGGGTTAGAACCTGTTGTGTTTCTGGCAAAATGTGCTAGGGTCATGTTAACCATGAATTTGTGGTCAAGTGTTGGTCTCTGTAATGGGGCTACTGGGACAGTTGTTGATATTATCTATCAGAACAACCATCAACCACCTGACTTACCTATTGCAGTAATAGTAGAATTTGAAAACTATAGAGGACCTGTTTTTAATGAAAACCAACCATTGTGTATCCCAATATATCCAATTACTCTCACATCACAGACAGAAATAGGTTTCCATGAGAGGCAACAGTTACCTCTTAGGCTTGCGTGGGCTCTAACAATACACAAGAGCCAAGGACTTACACTTCCAAAAGCATGGATAGATATTAGCAAATCTGAAAGAACTGCTGGAGTTTCGTATGTTGCTATTAGCAGAATAAAATCACTTGCATCTTGTGTCATTGAGCCAATGACGTATGAACGATTAACGAGCTTGAAATCATCAGCTAACTTACAATATAGGCTTGAAGAAGAAAACAGGCTAGATCGGTTAGCACAAACTACTAGCAGTGCAGTTACTATTGAATAAGAGAACTATTGAATAAGAGAACTATTGAATAAGAGAACTATTGAGTTTGAATAAGAGAGGGATTTCATATATGGATCCCAGTTATATTTTGGTATGTAGTTTGACTATATACCCTTTTAAATAATTTAATTTATTATTATATAATAACTAATTTACTCCTTGTTATTACTGTATGTATGAAAATATTATGATTTGCAAGATGAAAAAATGGTAAGTTTTTTTGTTTGTTTAACCCCTGCCCCTGCCCTACTTTTATTTTCATTCATTTATGTGCTACTATGTTTATAAGTAAATATCTCATGCTGGTAATTATTTTTTCTATAGTTTTGCAATTCTGACGGATGTGAATGGTACCATCAGATGTTAACTGCTGGATGAAACCAAATGGTTGTTAAAGCCAAAATATAATATGGATATATTACATCGCATGAAAGTGGATGGAAGCTTCTGGATTAACAGAAATGAATTTCTATTAAAACAATAATGCTGAATTAGAAGATTGTATGGATATATTACATCTAATGCAATGGGATGGAATCTGCCATGTATTATTTTTGCCATACCTGTTTCCAATCTACCATATGGGTGTCAGGAACATTGTATTTGTGTGTCAAGATGTTACATATATACCTTCTGGACAATAACGATGGCCAACAATGGACACTACCTGTACATGCTAATAAATACGAAACATTTATATATTGGACAAAAAACCAATAGTAGGACTTGTTTACCAAATGGGAAATACGGTAGACAGTAGACTATCGTAACTTGGAAAGAATATGAAAACTTGCAACAATACATCAACAATCAACAGTCACATCACGTTAATTTAAAAGACATATTGTGTATATAATAATTATGTTCTTCTAGACGTTCAGACAAGTGAAGATGGTTTAAATTTAAAACATTGGTACCAACAATTGCGTGCATCATGTATACAGTAAATATGAAAATCCAAAGTACACTTTACTGTACATATAGTAATTATTGCATGTTGTAATTTCGATATTTTTTAAACAAAATAAATTCATACATACAGTATGTATAAGGCAATTTAAAAATTTAAATAAACGAAGTTGATTGGACATTGGTATAGTCAATCCCCCAGGGCTTTTCGCGTAAAGGCAGCACTTCCCTTGCGATAGTAACTTCTAGTTTATTACATAAATTATGCCTATAATAATATTACAAATACAACATTCTAAACTTTAGAAGACCAAACAAATTTGAATATATTTGCATTTTCCGCAATTTTTTTATTTTGGAGCCTTTTTCCCTCGCACTTGTTAGTCAGCGGCTGCCCCTTAAAATGATTATAAAATGGCGAAGCAATAAGGCATTTTCTGCGTTGTATTTGGCAACGTTTTGAGGTTTTTTCTACCCTAAACCGCTCGCAATGGCAGGAATTTCAGGTTTTATTTTGCTTCAAAACAGACAATTTGAAAGTATTGGGGCCGCTTAGCTAAAATCTCTGGTATTTTAAAACTTATACGCAATGGCAGATCGAACATCGTACAATAAGTGTCGACGTGTGGAAGTTGTCGGCAAACGTTTGCGACAACGCTATAATGGACTAAATGTGAGCGAGTAAGGAGGATTTGCTGAATTTAATATAAGCTTATATTGCGTGGAAATGTTTTGAATCGAGTTTATTCGGGCCGGCTAATGGCAAATCGTGAGACGTCAAAACCCTCGAGAGCTATATTTTCAAGTAGGTAATACTATTTGTAGACGTGTGGAACATGCAAATCGTTCCATATTTCATTGTGCGCATCGATTTTATATTGTCAGTAATAGAATACCGTATAATATCCGCCATCTTGGTTTCGTAAAATAAGTTCGTTGTGCGCATAAGAAATCGAATTAGCCGCCATTTTGTCCGTGATTTCTGGCCATGAGTTGCGATATTATTGCCCCATCCTTGACCTAAATATTTAATCTCTCAATTTCTACTGGGATATATGTTGATGATTGGAAAAGAGCTAGGGTAATACCTGTTTATAAAACAGAAGATAGAACGAAATGTGAAAACTATCGCCCGATATCTATTCTTCCCATTATCAGCAAATTATTTGAGAAAGAAGTATTTGGACAGCTCTATCAATATCTGATAGACAATTCTCTACTTTCACGTTTTCAATCGGGCTTCCGGCCCAAACATTCGACACTGTCCTTATTAATAGAAATGAGTGACAATTGGTTTGAAAATATAGATAATGGATCGGAGAAATAACCGGATTAATTTCAGTTGATATATTCTCACTGTAAATTAAAAAGGGCTGAAACGACCCCAAAAATGGGGCCAAAACGGTGACCGCAAAATAGATCTTTTTTGGGGGTTAAAATGGCACCTATAACAATGCCTAAGGGGTGATTTGGCCCTTCCAGTGTAAGGGCTGTTTCAGCTTTTAGTAGGAGCTGTTTTGGCAAAAGCAGGGGCTATTTCAACTTTCAATAGGGGCCAATTCAGAAAATTAGGGGGCTATTTTGGCATTTCAAGGAGTTAATTTGGCTCCCATTTGTGGTCATAATGAACCCCAAAAAGCGTTGATTTGGCTCGCTAAGCGGAGCTGTTTTGGCTACTGAGTTACAGAGTAGTTTCAGCCCCAATGAAGAGCTGCTTTAGAACCGAAGGAGCCGATATAGCTTTTCTAATGGTGTAGTTTTTTAGCACCCAAAGGGCCAATATGGTTCTATTTCTGAGCCATTATAGACCACAAGAAAGGCCATTTTAACCCCTACTTTTTAACCAGAGCTATTTTGGCCCTACCAGAAGAGCACAGTTTCAGCCCCAAAGAAGAGCTGCTTTAGAGCCGAAGGAGCTAATATAGCTTTTTTCATGGTGAAGTTTGTAGCACCCAAAGGGTCAATGTGAGATCAAGACCATTAAAGATCCAAAAGAAAAGCCAATTTAACCCCTACTTTGTTAACCGGAGCTGTTCTGGCCCTTTCAGAGGAGAGCTGTCTCAGCCCCAATGAAGAGGTGCTTTAGAACCGATTGAGCTGATATAGCTTTTTGGTGGTGCCGTTTTATATAGCATTTAAAGTCATGTGCATGATTTGGTTGCACTCTTGCATGTAGACGTATTCTACATGTATATAATGAATCAGGCAAAAATAATGGGGTTTATTTGGTCTTATTACAATTTCTCCAACAGACCAAGATTGGAATTAATTATTGTAATATAAGTTGAGATAAATAATGTTCCAATTTCTGTATTATAAACACAATAATATAACTAAAATTACAATATACATGCACAGTAGTCAGTATTATGTATCTCATCGAAATGTGGGAACCATCAAAAGATTCGTACATATATGCCATATGGCTCCGAAAGTTTACAATTCTAATTTTAAAGAGCAATCAACTTGTGATAGCAATAGCAGGCGCGGTTGTTAACGTGAACGCAATACGAATAATTTCTAATACATTACCACAGTTCGGTGAGATGTGAGACAATACACACATTCCATCAATAACATTAACTTGGGTTAGCATATGTCAACATAACTCTCAAAAAGTGTAAAATTACTGTAGTACTAATATTCATGAGTCATGACAAGTCATTGAAGAGGGCTGTGACCCTCATTAGTGAGCTTAAGCAAGTGACGTTTTTGACAACACTGACGGCATGAGCAACGTCAGAAGACTGGGTCAAGGACTGTGATTGGTGAAAAACGTCAACTTTACCTCCGGTCGACGTCCGTGTTGTCAAAAACGTCACTTGCTTAAACTCACTATTGGCAGTTGTATGCCATTTTCTGTGTTGGCCATGCACTACTATAGTCTGCAAGGCAGACAAGATGCTCTTCGTGTGGCAGTACTCAATATTGAAGATGTAAAAACTTGCCAATAAGGCGATAATTGCATCAAAACAACTGTTGCTTGTTATGGAACTTTCATCCTTTCCCTCGATAACGTATGATTGACAGTTTCTAGTCGTATTCTAGTTCGCTGCCAGCGGCCACAATATGGGTTGTGATAAGTTTGAAATTGTATCATTTGCATCTTTGGACTCCTACAAAAAAATACAATTAGAATGTATGCAATAATCCGCAATTACAGAGGGTTATAGGACACATAAGATATAAGGTCTCACCAAGAAACCCAATAATAAAGCTCTTACATACATCAGACACAAAATACCTGAAAAAGTATATCACACCCGACCCCTATAACCCTTCCAAAAGCATTAAGTATAACATACCAATATACAGTAATATTTTGAAATATCAAAATATATGCTGCCTCGCAACAAACTCTCCTAAAAATAAGCTCACTATAAGCACACAAATATTATTCAAATTTACAGTACACTGTATCATAAGAAAAATAAATACAAAATTGGAAACATAAATTTCCATAGCCTGGTACAAGTGATTCAGGGAGACTGCATAAAAACATAATACATGATATACATATAACTATACAATCTTATTTAACCCATTAAGCACCAGGGCTCTCCCCTTTACGAGTAGAATAGGCGTTCGACAGAGTAGAGTAATAAAGTTCAAAATCATTTTGTTTGAATTACTTCACCTATCTATTTGTTTAAAATAGTATGGTAGATTCTGTGGTATGAACACTTGCAAAATTACTCAAAAAAAATTAAAATATAATGTGACATTATGTTGTCTTGACAACACTTGACACAACGTGAGCCTGTGTTTAGTGCTGGCCAATTGCTAATAGTTCATGTTAAATCAATGTTTGGAAAATATAGGCTAGGGGTTGCTGCATGCATTTATTTCTAGTTAAATATTAAATTGGACATACTCATGTCACTAGTGGTATTCATTATATCTTGGTCAGACAAAACAAATTCCATATTTAAGAAGTTTGGCAACCCACAGGTTAAAATAGACATCTTGTGAATTATGTCACAAACGATTAATAAATTTTTGCTTCAGCAAGCAGATTCACCAGAAACATGTAACCTCATGAGTTCACACACCCCAAAACAATACTTTCCTAAAATGACAGCTTTACTTCATCATTTAATTTTATAACTGGACTTAGCTGATCTGTTCTTATAGTTTTTATATTTTTAGACTTTTCGTTATTCAAGTTTGAAACGAGACCAAGACTGGTAGCGTTTAATTTTGACAATTTAAGAGAATGTAGTTCTGCATTACTGTTTTTCTCTGTATCTCATCCTTAATAAGCCTACCATTTTTAAATTTCAAATGTACAATGTTCAGATACTTTGGGCTATTTATTGCCTCTTTCTTTCCTCCTCTATATATTAATAGTTTTTCTTTGGAAAATATCAGTAATCATATTTCTAATCTGTACAGTTCTGTTCCTACACAACATCTTTGCACCCACACATCGTGTTTAGGACTGAAGTTCCAGATCATGGAAATGCTCTGCCAACAGCCCTGCGGGTTCCCAAAGAGTGTATAGCCCATGTATATCATAGTACAAACCATAGAAAAAAAATTAAAACAATATATTTCCATTTCAAATGCTTTTTCATAATTAATGTACAATAACTTGGGAATTTTATGTAAAGTGCAATTCTACATTCTCTTCGATTGACTTGAATATGTTTTTGGCTAGCATTTATTTGATGTAGCTACAACAAATCCACTAAGTTTCAATGGACATAGTCACATAGCATCTCCCTATTTGAAATAAGCCATAAGGCATTATATTTGGTATTTTAATATCTTAATTATTACAGAAATGATTGCACAAGTCATGAGTTTTGACAAATGATCTATATTTTCAATATTAACCCCATTAAGCACCAGCGTTCTCCTCTCGAGACAGAGTAAAAAAAATAAAGTAGGCCGCAATGCGACTCAATGGGTTAACAACACACATGGGCAAATAGGCCAGTTAACCCATTAAGTACCGGTGCTCTCCCCTTAATGAGTGAAATTGTCTGGCGTTAGAAAGAGTAAAATAATAAATTAGGGCGCAATGCGACTCAATGGGTTAACTAGACACATGGGCAGATAGGCCAGTTAACACATTAAGCGCCAGCGCTCTGCCCTTAATGAGTAAAATTTCCTGCGATAGGCACAGTAAAATAATAAATTAGGCCGCATTAGGGCACAATGCGACTCAATGGGTTAACTGTAAACATGGGCAGATAGGCTAGTTAACACATTAACCGCCAGTGCTCTCCCCTTGATGAGTAAAATTGCCTAGCGTTAGATAACCAGAGTAAAATAATAAATACTTAGTGCGCATCAGGCGCAATGCGACTCATTGGGTTATTAACATCAACAATGTTTCAAATGTCAAATCTGCCATGCTCAATATAATCATAGATTTGACTATTAATTTGACATGTAAGTCAGATGTCCTGTATACAACAACAACATCAATATACAGTATACTATTAAATCAATCAGCCACAAAATTGTCAATCGTGTATTATTCTCGGGCTAAAAGCTAAACCTATTAATTAATCCTAGTTGGTGTTTGTTTGGCTTTTGCAGCTACTGAAACGACTTTTATATAATTATGTGATTACAGCTCGGAATTACAGTGGGTTCTGCATAAGATTTTATCTGGATTCGATGTTTCACTATTTAGTATCGAGTAAAATCAACAAATAATTATGGATCAAACGAGGATGAGAGTATTTTAATTAAGTTGAAACATAGTTGGAACACTCATCAAAGCTTTAATAATATTTTGTTCATGTGGAACTTGAAATGTCCTTTGTGTATTTATAAGCAATTCATGCA
>CACRXK020017704.1:0-10445 GCA_902702795.2 Paramuricea clavata
TGCAGTTCAACTAAACAATGTTCATGTCCATGTTGGAAAGAGCAAGAAAGACCTAACCCGAGTAGACAGCCAGTGCACAGTGGCAGAGGTAGATTCATTGTGTTGTATATTTTAAATATTTTGTTTCTGCAGTTCTAGATCTGTGATCATATTAATAACGAGTGTACCTGTGTACGGTTTATAACATATAAAGAATCTGTATTTTTATTGATTATTAAAAAATAGGTGGTTGGAACTCTTGGCAACTTCATTGAGTTTACACATGATGCAAATATAAATCGTACCGAGCCTCTTCAGTGTACCAATGCCTTCCACATTCTTACTGCTGCTGCCCGTACATTAACTTGTGTTCCAAGCAATGTAGTCGTTCACAACCAGAAGGATAAGTTAAAAAATGATATAATTTCCTGGTTGAAGAAAAATGGTGTTGGGTGGTCTCTTCAATATGTCAAAACACTAGGTATTAAATAATGTTATTATTTATGTTGTAAAGCTTTTATTTATACGTTATCAGTTAAAACATATACAGTGTATTTTAATAACTAAAGACGGTGTATGAAGTAATAAAATCGTGTGATATTAATAAATGTATGTATATTAACAGTAAATATTAAAAATAACTTAATGTGTGGTTGACATATAATTCTCTGCTCTTGTTTAATTAGGAAACAAGTTTTTGAACACACTTGCTGACGTGATGTGGTACATCGATGGCAACCATGTAACTCTTAGTTCCCGTTCATGTGCCGTACCTGATTCTTTTGCTCATTTTCAAGGGTACAATACACCCGAAAAGAGAAAGAGAAAAAGGATTGCAGCAGAAAATCTTAAACAAGCAGAACTCCTTGCATATTCTGGGACATTATTCGAGCTTGCTACAAATTCATTTATGAAAAGCGATGCATGGAAATGTTTGTACAATGCCATTCTTCGACTAGCAACAAACCTCCGCAAATATGCAGATTTTTTAAAGAAGAGCAGCGTGAACATGGCAATTCTATGGCGTCATATTTCCGCCAAAATTAAAGATCGTATTTGCAACATTATAGTTCGTATTCGCAATATTATAGTTCGTATTCGCAACATTATAGTTTGTATTCGCAACTATAGTTCGTATTCGCAACATTATAGTTCGTATTCGCAACATTATAGTTCGTATTCGCAACATTATAGTTCGTATTCGCAACATTATAGTTCGTATTCGCAACATTATAGTTCGTATTCGCGACATTATAGTTCGTATTCCCAACATTATAGTTCATATTCCCAACATTATAGTTCGTATTCCCAACATTATAGTTCGTATTCCCAACATTATAGTTCGTATTCCCAACATTATAGTTCATATTCCCAACATTATAGTTCGTATTCCCAACATTATAGTTCGTATTTCCAACATTATAGTTCGTATTCCCAACATTATAGTTCGTATTCGCAAGTTGAATTTTGGCGGATGAAGGTGTCAAATCTCCGCCAAAATTCAAGTTTGTAAATTAAAGTTCATATTTGGAAAAATTCGCTACAAGTGGAAACACTGAAAAGCAACAGTGCTTGGGGCTTTGGGCTCTCTCATCCAGCTGCGATTTTATACTGTTATCTTTTGGCAGTTTGCCTATTAAAATGAATCAAGACGATATAAATACGGCGAGGGTTGAGGGAATCGCTTTTGCAGGTGGCAGATTGCCTATACGTGTGATTTAGGCCCCAGTTAAGCCTGTTTTCCACTAGCGCATTTTTTTGCGCGTAGTGAGTTTTCTATTGTTTAAATTAAAAAGAATTGATTAAAAATGTAATTAGTTCCAGCCAAGAGCTCATAATACAAAAGATTCGCGCGAACAAATTCGCTAGTGGAAAACAGGCTTTACACGGTACCAGATGAATCCACCATGAATTCACCCACAGACCCCCACGTTTCGGCAAAAACACATATAAGCAGCCCTATTTTCGGAACAGACTATTGCGGAATTTTCGGGTAAGCGAAATTCTACATTTGCTCTATCTTTATGATATTGAGCACTCTTTGCGTTTCGTATACACAAACCTACTCGTATATATATTTATTATATAAAGTATATATATAGTGCTTTATAGAGATTATTCATGATAATCTCACATGTGAAAATTATCGCTTTTCAATTATCGCTTTTCTGTAAAAATTATCGCTTTTCAAAGACTGTCCTTTATGTAATAAACAGAAAAATACATGGGTGCTTGGAAATATACCATATTTATTTCTCGTGTTGAACATGATATCTCACTCGTTCGCTGTGCTCACTCGTGAGATATCATGTTCAACACTCGAAATAAATCTCGTATTTCCGCGCACCTATGTATTATTCTTGATGTATATATATATAAGAGCTAGTGCTCAATATCATAAAGATAGAGCAAATGTAGAATTTCGCTTACCCGAAAATTCCGCAATAGTCTGTTCCGAAAATAGGGCTGCTTATATGTGTTTTTGCCGAAACGTGGGGGTCTGTGGGTGAATTCATGGTGGATTCATCTGGTACCGTGTAAAGCCTGTTTTCCACTAGCGAATTTGTTCGCGCGGATCTTTTGTATTATGAGCTCTTGGCTGGAACTAATTAGATTTTTAATCAATTCTTTTTTATTTAAACAATAGAAAATTCACTATACGCGCGAAGAAATTCGCTAGTGGAAAACAGGCTTAACTGGGGCCTAAATCACACGTATAGGCAATCTGCCACCTGCAAAAGCTATTCCCTCAACCCTCGCCGTATTTATATCGTCTTGATTCATTTTAATGAGGCCCGTTTCAGACGGCGTACTCTTCATGTGCCGAAATTAATTGTATTAGGCTGCGTCCAGACTGGGTGCCCGGCACTTGTTTTGGCTCCCAGTTTGAACACGACGCTTTCAAATGAAATTGGGCACAGTGCCCAAGAACGGGCACTACCTCTAGAGGTAGTACTCAACAACGGCACTGTACTCAACATGTTTTGTGAACCATTTTGAACATCGGGCACCAGTGCCGGCACTCAGTCTGAACGAGCCCTTAGATGCGACACAAGAACGGCAGTGATTCAAACGGCGTACCAAATACAATGTTATTGACAAGGTTGGGCCGCATTCGCCAGCGAAACCTCAATAAAATTCAAAACAAATAAGTTTATTTTTAGACTAAAGTTGAGTTAAGTTTGGCACATGAGTGGAGCGGCGTATGAATCAATGTCGCTCCAACGTCGCATAATGCGACAAGCTCTGCCGAACTTGTGTCGAACTTTTGCCGCTCCAAATTCTGCCGTACTTAATTGATTCATACGCTGCTCTTCTGCCGTACCTAATTCATCCGAATTAAGTTCCGCACATGAAGAGTACGCCGTCTGAAACGGGCCTCACGAGAGAACCCAAACCCCCAAGCACTGTTGCTTTTCAGTGTTTCCACTTGTAGCGAATTTTTCCAAATATGAACTTTAATTTACAAACTTGAATTTTGGCGGAGATTTGACACCTTCATCCGCCAAAATTCAACTTGCGAATATGAACTATAATGTCGGGAAGAACTTTCTGGTCTTGGTATACGACAATATTGCAAACCGACCTGTCTTGCGAGCTCAGGAAAACTTATAACTAACCGCATTCTTCTAGATCTTGGGCTCTGAAACTCTCATCAATGAAATACAATATAATCATTTGCGTACATTACTAATATTTGAACTTCTATAATGTTGCGAATACGAACTATAGTTGCGAATACAAACTATAATGTTGCGAATACGAACTATAATGTTGCAAATACGATCTTTAATTTTGGCGGAAATATGACGCCATAGAAAACACCCGGTAATTCAAACAGGTTAAATATGCCTTTCATTGCCTTTCAGACAATCAGTTTCAAAAGTCTTGGGACAGATGCCACAAAACCTTTGAATTTCAACAAAACGTCAATCCCCCCGCCGCCTGTTCAATGTTGTGTCCCATTTCTCCTCAGGTTTGATGTGTTTTGGTTGGAGTAACATTGATTGGGGTGGGGGGAGGGGGAGGGGAGCGGTATTGTGCGTAAAATACTGTAATGATCCACTTATAATCTTAAATTATATGTGTCCCAACAACTTCTGAAAGTGATTGTAGACCACCCATACATTTAGACTTCGCCAGTGCGTTCCTTTAAATAGCCAGCCGGAATTAGTTCGCGCCGTTGGCTCGGGGATAATAGTATATATATTGTAAATAAATATCAAAACTAGAACATTCAAAGTCAAACAGAAACAAAGGATGAATAATAGAATAATAATCAATTTTAAAAGGCAATTAGAAACAATGCCAATGACATGTCACGAAATATCATCACTCGCCTCTATTTAGTGAACGCTCCATATCAAAGTTTACTCGCGGTTTCCTATAACACAAGAGCAAGCATGCATAAGAATAACGTGAATTCTTTAAGAATTCACGTGCACAGCATCGACAGATCGAAAGTTCTGTTCAACTCCAATTTAAATAAGTCCTTTATGAACTTTTTAAACAGCGATAAACTTGAAAGACTATTCGGAGGAATAGCGTGAATGATGTGGTTCCAAAGCTTGACGAATGACGATACAGTTGAAATATGATGACTGAAACATTCTGGTTCGACATGCAATATGGTGTTTTTGTGTTCTCACCTGACTTGATAGTTTTTGAAAGTTTTACTAAATATAGAATATTAAACCCAGCCATCTTATGAAAAGAAATCTTAAAAGATACGAGATAACTCAAAATATAATAGCGCTCCTAATTATTAGAAAAATTTAAACTTTGCAGGATCAAACTTATCTGTCAGTAAAATACAAAAAATCGCACCGCTTTGTGAAATCGTGTCTTGGCCTTCACTATATAGTGAATTTTTTTTACGCGAACTACTTTTTCCCTTTGTTGGCATCACTGTCGACCTTAATGGCTAATGCTAAACGAGCTTTCAACTGACCGACCAACAGGCTAACAAATCCACTGCTTCTCAAAAAACATCACCTTTCGTCAGGGTTGGGATAAAACGCGGATGCGGACGGGCGGACGGGCATGCGGACGGACACGCGGACGGACACGCGGACGGACACGCGGACGGACACGCGGACGGACACGCGGACGGACATGCGGACGGACATGCGGACGGACATGCGGACGGACACGCGGACGGACATGAGTACCCAGAGAAACGCCGAAAATAGTAGAAACAAGGCAGTTTAAACATTTTAACGAAAACGAATTCCAACAAGACTTAGCACAAGCCACAAAATCCTTCTTGCTAAACTCGAACTATATGGAGTTCAAGGTGTAGCCCTTAACTTCTTCAAATCGTACTTAACCAACAGGAGTCAATTATATGTGCAGTCCAAGGTATAAATTCCCAACTGAAAAAGATAAGGTGCGGAGTCCCACAGGGATCAAACTTAGGACCGTTATTATTCTCATTGTATATAAACGATCTTCCTAACTGTCTCGAACAAACAGAGGCATCTATGTTTGCAGATGACACAAATATATCAAGCATTGGTAATTCACCTGCGGACATAGAAGTGAAACTAAACAATGACTTGTATAACGTCAATAACTGGTTACTAATTAGGCAATTTTCTAACTATGTCTAAATTATATTTACAGTACAGTGTAACAAGTCGAAATACGCGTTGACACACAACTCACAAGTGTCCATAGGCGTACGGGGCGGGGGGGCAGGGAGGGGCAAGTGCCCCCCCAAAAATTTTGAGAATCAAGCCATTCGGGCAAGGGATTCACTCAGATTCGGGCAAAAAAGGATTATGTAACTTGATAGTTAAATAATAGCAATAGCGCATATCCTTAACTTGGCACTGCAAGACACTATGAGTGATGTGCAAACGCTCCGAAATGCACTAGGGACATTACAAATGTGTATAATTTCTTGGAGGTAAGTCCAAAATGCCATGCCGTGTTTAATTCTGTTAAGATAGATGGTGATCACCTTGTTCTCACACTAAAATCTTTGAGTGAAACGAAATGGTCCTGCAGACATGGGAAGCAGTAAAAGCAGTCACCGAGGAAATGCCGAAAGTTATCAAAGCTCAAAGTTCTTCTCATTTTAGCAAAGGATAAGGATAAGGATACTATTAAGTCGTACATTGACAGCGTCGCCATTTTGAGTGCCATTTGTGATTTTGAATTCGTATTTGGCTTGATTCTTCTGAAGGTGGTGATTTTATCAAAAACAAGCAGTCTAAGCAGTAGCGTAGCTAGCCCGACGATTTAGTCCCGCTATGCAAATATTTTTGTGTTCATTGACTGTGAAAACAATCAATTTCTAAAGAAATTAATAATGATAATAATTTTGAATTTGCATAGCGGGACCAAATTGTCGGGCTGGCTACGCCACTGAGTCTAAGTAACTATCTACAAGGGAAAGGCGTCGACGTTAGGGGGTTGCTAAAGTGCGAGCCTGCGAGCCCGAGCCTTAATTTGCGAGCCGCGACCTTTCATTTGCGAGCCTTTCATTTGCGAGCGACTCAGCCATGGATGATTTTATTGATGAAGATATTAAACAAGGTAATAAACAATTAATATTTTAATGTTTTCTTTTTTATTTGTCTATCGATGTGAAAGAAATATTTTATTTTTAAACGCTTGATTTTATATTACATGTATACAGCTGAAGAGTTGTCGGAACTGAGTAGCTATAAACGACACGAAGGTTAGTATATAATCCATGTATTACAAAGGAACCTCCGCTATTTTTATAGAGGTTGGTATGCTATTTTATAGAGGTTGGTATGCTATATATATTTTCGAATATCAATATTTTTTGAAACAGCTTTGCTCATTTGTCTATATTTTATGTAAGGCCGAGGGAATTAAAGTCATGAATACCGTCCTTATAATTTCAAAAATAGATGAGGCTTTTTTCATTATTTATTATTTTTAGAAATGTGTGAATATATATTGGTCGAACGTCAATAAACCTGTTCAGTAATATGCCAGCAAACTTAGTTAAAACTAGGCAGCGAATGCCTTTCTGCCTGCGAAGCGAAAGCTTTGCTGTACAAGTAGACTTTGCCCTTAATACATGACTTCTGCGATGAATTGTAGTTTAAACTGTAGATAATTCTTGAAAATATAACGAAATATTTTGAAATAATGATTTTTTTCCGGCAGCATTTTGGACATGCGGGCGAAGGACGGTATTCTATGACTTTAATTCCCTCGGCCTAATAGCATGGTTTAAGTGCATGTTGGTTACAACAAGTCACATGAATACGATGTCGCATGATTGACTTAAAAAAAACAATGATAATCTTTAAAACAAAGTAAAAAAGTTTACTTGTTTAGTTCGGGAATCAAGGAAATTTAAATGGCATGCACATTGGTCATTGTAGTGCATCACTTAATTTAATTGTTTGTTCTTTATTTGTATAGGTATTTGTAAAATACTGTTGAACCTACGTGCCTACATGCGGAGTGTGCAGGTTGTACACTTCTCCGGCTCACTCTTAATCTTATAATAAGTTATGATAATGGAATTGAAAACAGTTCCACTGAGCTAGATTTTCTTTCCAGTGAGAATAAAAATGATATCATCATGCATGTATAGTCACTGGATGCACGCGTAATCTGCATTGGCTGTGCTCAAGTGAAATATACTATATTTCTCTTGATTGATATGTTTACGTATAAATAATGTACATTTCTTTAATTATGAATATTTCTTACTGTCGTTCCAATTGAGGTGTTGCTAAATATTGATTCAATACATTACCTCGGGCTGACCACAGTTAATAGAATACATAGTTTGGAGACTCGATGAAAGTACGATATAACTCATTAACTATGTTGGTTTCGGTTTATGCAAAAATTTGGGCCTATCTCGTCACGTGTGTATTGTATTTTTTCCCGCACAACCAATAGCAATGTTTAAATTGAGCATTTTTTCAAGTTACGGATGGATAACTCAACCACAAACTTGTTATTGGTTAGTTGAGCGAAAATACAATACACACGTGACGAGATAGGACCAAATTCTTGCATAAAGCTGGACAATAACATAGTTAATGAGTTATATTGTACTTTACGAGTCTCCAAACCATCTATTAAAATAACTGTGGGCTGACCAATTCATTTGATCAAGTTCCTCGAGATATTCATACACTTCCTAGTATAATTGTAAACTTCCTGTTGAATAGTTTGAATGCACCAATCACCTTTGTTGTTTGTGCAACTAACCAATCATAAATAGAAAGGAAGTGATCAGAAATGATCAAATACTTGGAATTGGCTCTTTCACAGGAAGTGTATGAATATCTCGAGGAACTTGATCAAATGAATTGGTCAGCCCGAGGTAATGTATTGAATCAATATTTGAGCAACACTTCAATTGGAACGACAGTAATACTATTTAATTTATAACTTATAAAGCTTTTATTGCTAAATTTCAACAAATCTACAAATTTGGGCGCTGATACCACCATTTTCGAGCTTCCATGAAACGTGCATTTATATAAACTAGGTTTCTAAACGTTTCTTCCGGATAGCCATATTAACTTCGCTGGAAATATAGCATATATATAGCATATATATACTATAGCATGGAAATCCGCGAGATTGTTTTGCTATAGAGCCAGGGTGAAACACGATAGTCTTACTGTAAATATGATGGCAGGTTCGTAAATTTCTGAGAAAAAACAATTTGTTATTTCTGAAATTAGTTTAGTTCCAGAAACCTCAAGTCAAATGCATGTTGCGAGACATGATTAATTTACTGTCGTTCCAATTGAAGTGTTGCTCAAATATTGATTCAATACATTACCTCGGGCTGACCAATTCATTTGATCAAGTTCCTCGAGATATTCATACACTTCCTGTGAAAGAGCCAATTCCAAGTATTTGATCATTTCTGGTCACTTCCTTTCTATTTATGATTGGTTAGTTGCACAAACAACAAAGGTGATTGGTGCATTCAAACTATTCAACAGGAAGTTTACAATTATACTAGGAAGTGTATGAATATTTCGAGGAACTTGATGAAATGAATTGGTCAGCCCGAGGTAATGTATTGAATCAATATTTGAGCAACACTTCAATTGGAACGACAGTTAATGTCCTCACCGTTTAATAAATATATATATATTGAGATATTTAATATAACGACACGCATAAGAACACAAGGTTTGTGGGGTTATGGAAGTGTGGGACAACTGCTCTATATATTGTATTTTTTATCTGCGAAGAGCTGGGTGCTGAGCGGTTCCCAGGGCATATACTCGTATTGAAAAGCTGGATCTTGGGGAAAGTCGATTAGGACATATACTGATTTGCAGCTGGGTCCTAATCTGCCCAAGACATATACTTTTACGGATTTTGAGCTGGGTCCTGAGTCGGCTAGAACATATACTCCATTTAGAGCTGTATCCTAGCCTGCCCTGCAAGACATATACTCTGAGCTGGGCCCTGGAAAAAAATGATCAGGGAAATATTTCTTAGAACACTGATCTGGCTCAGCACATATACTCATATGCAGAAATAGAGTGATTTTTGTAAATGGGAATTGGCTGTATGCCAGGTTGCCAAATTCCGTAAAGAAAACGTGAGGTCTATGGTAAAATTGCGACCTCATACTAGAGCAATTCATCCTTTATTTATTATTTTATTAAATACATAATAACATTGATATAACAGTCTAGTGAATGTCGATAAGCGTTTAATATCCAACGAAGATAATATTTATATATAGATCTAAATATAGTTCAATGTTCCCGAGAATTCAATATCCCTCCCTAGGCGGGCCCATAACATACCGTAATTACTTCCAAGTACCATCTTGTACCATCTCGTTACATCAGGGAAAAGGCTGGAGCATGGGGTGGTTGGTGGGTGACTTTTTTAAATCAGTCTTTACAGCTCGCAATCCAAGTAAGAATGATATATAGGCAGATAAAGCTAACTCGGATATCTGCCCATGTTTAACTATAGTTTCATTGTTGTAGTTATGAATAGGTCAAACATAGTGGTTTGGACAATAATTAATAAACGATACTGGGTGCAGTAGCCTACGGGTTTGGCAAGCAAATAATGAAAGTCTGTGATAGAGTCTTCCTTTGTTTAGACAATAGCAGCTTTCGAGTTGGCTTAACATAGACATTTTAAATCTATAATTTTTAGGTCTAGCGCATTGAGTATCGTCCATTAACAATAATTTGTACTCGTAAAAATTACCATTTAATGTCCTCACCGTTTAATAAATATATATATATTGAGATATTTAATATAACGACACGCATAAGAACACAAGGTTTGTGGGGTTATGGAAGTGTGGGACAACTGCTCTCTATATTGTATTTTTTATCTGCGAAGAGCTGGGTGCTGAGCGGTTCCCAGGGCATATACTCGTATTGAAAAGCTGGATCTTGGGGAAAGTCGATTAGGACATATACTGATTTGCCGCTGGGTCCTAATCTGCCCAAGACATATACTTTTAC
>CACRXK020017705.1:0-10445 GCA_902702795.2 Paramuricea clavata
ATGATGCATTCAATACACTAAGACATGAGTTGGTTAAAGCTCCAGTATTAGCACATCCTGACCCCACTCAACCCTTTGTTG
Organism: Paramuricea clavata; assembly: GCA_902702795.2. NCBI lineage: Eukaryota > Metazoa > Cnidaria > Anthozoa > Malacalcyonacea > Plexauridae > Paramuricea > Paramuricea clavata. The sequence goes on from CACRXK020017705.1 coordinate 82, forward strand.
TTACCACGGATGCAAGTAAAGTGGGTCTGGGTGATGAACTATCACAAGAAGATGCACAAGGACAATTACATCCGGTTGCATATTTCAGTCGTGCATTGACCAAACGAGAACGTTCATATCCAACTTATGACAGAGAAGTGATGGCTATGCGAGACACGCTTAAGTATTTTCGGTATTATCTGTTAGGAGCGCAAGTAGTGATGAGGACCGACCACAAACCTCTTCTAAAGATCCTGGAACAGAAAGGTCCATTTGGACGAAGAGCGACATTGATAAGAGATATAGCAGAATTCGAACCACGCATAGAGTTTATTCGAGGGCAGGGTAATCACATGGCAGATGCTCTTAGTCGGATCGGATGGAATGTCAAGTGGGAAGAGAGAGATGAGGATACTAGTAAAGTGGCTACTATTGGTGGCTCTCAAGACGAGATTGGTCCTTGCAAGGATGTAAGGTTGGACATAAATGATTTCCAATTGCAGCAAGAACGTGACCCAACCCTTAAGCCACATATTTCCACTCACCGAAACGAACATGGTTTATTCACACGTAATCATAAGAAGCAAGTATTACTTCCAGCATCGCTTGTTCCCACCATATTATTATTAGCTCATGACGAAACAAGGCACCAAGTAGCAGATAAAATGCTTGCAAGAATTGAACCTCATTATTGGTGGCCAAGGATGAAAGCAGAAGTAGAGAACTATGCAAGAACGTGCCAACGCTGTGCTGCTACTCTTGCCCATGCACATAGAAAAGCACCCATTCATCAACGACCAAAAGAAGAGAAACCATTTGCGTTGATAGAAGTAGATCTCAAGGGTCCATTACCGAGAACGAAAGAGGGATTTGACAATATGGTTGTGATAACAGATCCATGTGCAAAATATGCAGAGATGCATCCAATTCGAGGACAAACCAGCCATGTTGTTTGTAAGACACTCTTGGGTTGGATATCAAGATATGGTTTACCAAACAAAGTGCACTCTGACAATGGACCTTGTTTCATGAGCGAAACATTTGAACAGTTTTGCATAACCCCAAGGCATTGAGCATACTTTCAGTCCAACCTATAGGCCACAAGGAAACGCGGGTGTAGAACGGATTAATCGTACGATGGGGGGAAGCACTCACAAAATTGGTATATAAACATCACAACCGATGGTCTCAACACCTACCTGACGTACAACTAGCTTACAACACAGCAGTTCAAACAAGTACAGGAGTTTTGCCGTACGAACTAGTTTTCAAGGAGCACCCGCGATCAAAATTCGAAATTATAACAGAGAAGATATCACCAGCAACGGTTAGAGAGAAAACGGAACGACTGCGCGAGACTGTTAGTGAGGTATTCCAAAAAGCACAAGAGTCCGATGCCAAGTTAGCGGGAAAACGCAGAGAACGGTACAACAGTAAAACTTCGTTTAAATCGTGCATGGGGATGGGTCAACAAGTTTGGAAAAGAAATTTACGAGCAAAAACATTTGCAGATCGGTGGACGGAACCCTGTGTCGTGGTAAAGCCCACGTCGGTAACCAAAATATCTTATGTAGTGAGAAGGAATAATGGAACTAAAGAAGAAGTTGTCCATTACAATTACCTTAAACCTTATCAGATTCGACCTGTCAAGAAACCAAAGTCAAGGAATCCACCAAAGAAGAATGGGGTCGGACACCCAGCACTGGGTACCAGTGAGGACAGTGAATCTGACAGCAGAGAAGAGGAAATGCAACCAGAGAGAAGATATCCAGAAAGAATTCAAAGACTTCCAGAAAAATACAGATAATACTTTTAAAGGGGAGTGGTGTGATATTTTGACATTTATTGTTACATTGAAATAAATACTCGTAAATAGCAAGCCTGTTTGCAGGCTATTAGGCATAGACCTTCGGGCTTAATAGTTAACTTGAAGACTATGACTATTATTGTACATGTGTTCGGAGTAATACAATATATAAATTTACAATATTTCGTGTGAACCGCGAAAGCTTGGGTTCTAACGTAAATAAATATGGCGGATTTTGAAAATATACAGTATTTGCATATATGTAAATGTTTTATGGATACAGAAGCAAGATATTGAACAGTTCAGGTGCAGTACATGTACTTTATTTTAACTGCTATTTAGATAGAATACTATTGTTCTCGAATTGAATTTGTCCTAAAGCCCGTGGTTGTATAATGTGATATAACAAAGCCAGGAAAACTACAATTGTCTCGAACATTTTTATATAAATTATTAATAAGTAATAGCATGATTTCTCGTGAAATTTGGATAAACATGCATTCGTGAGTTTTTCAAAGACCTCAAATAGCACTCTTCTTCGGACTTGTGCTATTTTGAAGGTTTTGAAGAACGCACTCGTGCATGTTACATCAAAATTGCACTCGAAACTATGCTATTACCTGCACTAATAAATTGTAGCAACTTATGTAATAATTTATTCAAAATTGTAAAGTCCGCTGCTTTTTTTCAGATTCTCTTCAGAATTGGAGGTTATATAATGAGTAAACTATCTATTTATCTACCTAGATCTAGAAGTAATTGTAATCGAGTATTCAATTGATGAAATTTAAAGCTCTGGAGGTCTAGCGTTACGATTCATATGTCTCTATGTCTATGTTCATATGTCTAGCGTTAAGGTCCATACAGATCGGACGCGATTCGACAACGCGACGCGAATTTTCAGTTTTTAAAAACAAATAAAACCGTCAACGGATAAAAAATTTACAAGATATGCAGACCAAATAGCTAAAATTGCTCAAGTGGTTCCGAATATTTGAAAAACATAGAAAAAGATTGAAGTTAAATGTCATTGAAATTTGAAAATTCGCGTCGCGTTGCCAAATCACGTCCGGTCTGTATGGACCTTTACAATTCATATGCCTCAATTAAAAATAATAATTACCTCGGTACATGAAAGAAAACAGACTGAATCAAGAATTAATACTGAATAACACTTTTCATTTGTATAAGACACCTCGTGTATAGAAGAGAAAGAATACGTTGATATAGGATATATACGGAATTTATATCGATATCTCTTTATGTGACAATCTCTTGTAGTTTGTCATTTATTATCTTTTGTTCTCTCCGAGTTAATGTTGGCCCAGCTTTTTTCCCCACTTTGAACTCGATTAATCAATAAAACAATTATTATCAAATTATTTGCCAGTAAAACAAAACATGTTACTGAAATTGAAATTGACGATAAAATTATTCGCAACGATGAAAATATATCTGAAGCTTTTAATGAATTATTTATTAATATTGGGCCTAAACTAGCTTCTGAAGTTTCAAATCAGTCAACAAACAAGGTAGAAACTTATTTGGTAAACAACAAGTTAATTATTCAATCCCTTCGTGTTATGTTTATTCCAGTGGATAATGTTTTGAAAACTCTAAGACGTCTAAATGTTTCGAAAGGCGCTGGTCTTGAATCTTGATAAAATTCCGGCTAAAATGCTACGCATTGCTGCAGATATAATTGCACCCTCTTTAACTTATATTTTTAATCTATTACTTTCAACTGGTCAGAGTGTTTGTAGAAATTTGGAAATATGCGAAAGTTCTACCAATTTATAAGGAAGGCAACAAACGAACTTTGGGAAATTATAGACCAATATCAATTCTACCGATAATAAGTAAGGTTTTCGAAAAAGGATTCTTTACACAACTTTACAAACATCTAAACGAAAATTGCCTTATATCCAAATTCCTATCCGGACTTCGACCAGGGCACTCCACAATTACAGCTCTAATTCAAATTTGTGATAACTGGTACGAAAATATGGATAATGGCAAGTTAACATGCAGGGGTAGTTTTTCTTGATATCAGAAAAGCTTTCGATTCAATAGATCATGTTATACTACTTTACCGTATTGGAAAATATGCTTCTATTATAAAACTCAGTCTGGTTGATTCGATTTGGCGAGCCTGCCCATCTAAAGAGGCACGTGTAAACAGACATTCATCCAGGGAAAGCAAGCTATATAGCCGGGCTACCTTTCCTCCATATTGACCATATAAGCAGCTCCTCACACATGTTTTAGGGTGACCGATAGGAGGGTTTAATACCATAGCAAGCACATGTCATATATTGGGTAATATTGGGAGATGGGCTATTACAATGCTATCTATATGCTATTAATTTGACTTCAAACAAATCACATTGTATTTATGTGATTTGTAAGTATACAATGAATGTGAACTATAAATGGCAAATATTTCACAGGATATATAGCATACACGTATATCACACCAATAAGCTATACGATTTTCTTAAAACACAGATAAGTAGAGTGTAGATTAGATTTATACACTTCTGCTAATAGAAATTAATCGAAAATTTACAACTGAACGTTTAGATGCCTTCGGCAAAAAAGTATTTAATACAAATACAAGCATTCGATTTAAAAACATAACTATACAGTATATCAAGTAACTATCCGCATACAAATGAGTAAATACACAATAGACATACCTTTGAAAACAAATTCCATGTATTTTATTAGGTCTTTGGAACTTTATAAGTGGAAAATTTGAATAAAAATCCTTTCCACTTTGAATGTTTGCAAAAGATCGAACTTAGCGCTTGTTATCAAACAGATCGAATTACTACAACACGTGATATATTCTAAGCATGTTAATTGGTTGAAAACTAGTTGAAATTCCACTTGTCGCAAATTATATTCCGCAACAGAACATTCCACAAGTTCAAATTACAGATTAATAAATACGCAGCAAATAAAGAATATAGATTAATTTGACGAGAAAAAATCGCTGACAATTTCTGGCTACATTCGATAGTCGCGTTTGCGATTCAACAATAAGGACCCGATATACTGGTAATATACAGCAACCTGACTTGGCAATATACGAATGAAAAAGCGCATCAATCAGCTAAATCTTGTGATGATTTTACACAAAATTGCAGCTTTTTCACTATACGAATTTGTATAGCAATTACCGCCCTAATTCTACAGTATTTGAATAAATAAATACTGTAGATTGGAATATAGGTTAGAGATCCTTGCATGGGATATTTCTGTGCCTTTATGAAAAATTGTGTAAGTTGAAAAGGTGTGTTTGTTCCAAAGGTGTGCTTAATTAGCAAATCTTGTTTGAAGGTGTGTTACAAAAGCACACCTTTCACCAAAAGATGTGCTTAATTTAACAACGTCAAAGGTATTTTATTTTAAAGTGTGTTATTGAAAAAAGGTGTGCTATTTTGGGGCACAAAAAAAGATATGCTAGTAGAAAAAGGTGTGTTATTGGAGAAAGGTGTGCTATTTTAAAAGGTGTGTTATCTTCCAAAAGTGTGTTATCTTTCAAAGGTGTGTTAATTGAGCACACCTTACCCTTCCTCGAAAGGTGTGGTAGCTAAAGGTGTGTTACAGAACACACCTTTTGCGTACACTGTGTTCTGCTCAGCACACCTTGGTGTGTTTTGTAGCAGACCTTGGTGTGTTTTGTAGCACACCTTTGTGTGTTCAGTGACAAGAAAACACACCTTGTGTGCTATTTTAGCACACCTTGTGTGCTAAATAACACACCAAGGTGTGTTGTTTAGCACACTTATTTTTAAGAGTGCAGAGGTAGTTTTTCTTGATATCAGAACAGCTTTCGATTCAATAGATCATGTTATACAACTTGAAAAACTAGCTTTCTACGGAGTTTCTCAACTTGAACTTGCATGGTTACAATCCTATCTCTCAAATCGGCAACAACAGTGTCAAGTAAATGGCTACCTCTCTAATAAAGGTGAAATCATTTGCGAGGTTCCACAAGGTTCCATACTTGGCCCGTTGTTGTTCCTAATTTATATCAACGATTTACCCAACTGTCTAAAGACAACAACACCCTGTCTATATGCAGATGATACCCAAATTTTTGCCTCTTCGTACGACTCTGTTGCGCTGGCTAATGATATTAACTCTGATTTAGAAAAGGTCACAGATTGGTTAAATGTAAATAAACTGCAATCACATACTTCTGAAGCTAAACTTATTGTCATAGGATCCAAACAAAATTTGACCAACAAAGTTGGTGAATTGTACAACAGTATTATCGTGAACAATAACGTAATTTCATCTGTTGTCTCGAATAAATGTTTAGGAATTGATCTTGATGACAGGTTGACTATTGATATTAATATTGAAGAAATATGCAAGAAGATCTGTTCAGGCATAGGAGCATTGAGGAGAATTAAACCATTCGTTCCGTAGACCTCTCTTGTTGCATTATACAAATCATTAGTTCAACCATATTTTGATTATTGCTCTCCCCTGTGGGATACATGCGATAAAATTATAAAAGATAAATTGCAAATATTACAAAATCGTGTGGCTAGGGTTATCACTGGAGCAAGATATGATGATAGGATTAGATCAAGTGATCTTTTGGAAGGTTTAGGATGGGATAATCTACATGTTAGGCGGGCTAAGTTGAAGAGTATCCTAATGTATAAAATCCTTAATGAAAATTGTTCGCCATGTTTAAGAGAAAGCCTCGTAAAACTTAGTGAACTCAACAGAGGCCATAATTTACGAAATCAGGAAACGGATCTAGCACTTCCAAAACCAAAAACTATTTTTTTGAAGCAAAGCTTTAAATATAGTGCATCAATGCTGTGGAATAAACTTCCATTAAATGCAAAAAGAGCGACTTCGCTCAGTCAATTTAAGCGTAGTATTGCGGAACTGTCCTTTTAGAACCATGTTTACTTAATTATAGTTAACTCTCCATACTTACTTTACTTGACTTTATTTTTCTTTGTTGTTTGGGGGGAGATTGGGGGGTTCATATGATATTCTATATATTTTACTCTTTTATATATCACGCCCCTCCTGTATATCAGCTTTTAGCTGTGCGAGGCTAGCGGGTTTTCATTTTAAATAAAATGGATTGATGATGATGATGATGATGATGAACAGTGCTTCTCTTAACTTCGTTTTGCCCTAGAAATCCAATCCGCAAATTTTAGGACAGCAAAACAAAGCTCTGTTCCTAGGCCATGGGATTTTTAAAACAATCAACAAACATTAGATTAATTCATATTTCGAGACGGAATTCCTTCTAAGATGGGAAACTCGTCTTAAAGTATTCTGCCTGTTATGAATATGAAACGGAAACCATCCAACAAGTCAACCTAAAAATTCTTGAAAACCTCAATTCCAGTCCCTTTCCAGTGCTCTTCCCTAAATCTATTCGTACTATATTTATGCAATACGTAGCATAATAGATTCAGGGGTCAACCTCGCAAAGACACTGGTATAAAGGTTCTGAAGAATTTTTGGGTTTGCTCATCGGATAGTTTCCAAACTTCGTTTTCTTTGGTTGAACATTTCCACCACTGGCTCGTGAGAGAATTCCATTGACTACCATTTTTTCTTTATTTAGTATCTCTCATTTATCGTTGAAGTTGCTTTAAGAGCGTTCAATTACTCTATTTTCCCAGCATTTCTTGTACACAAGTAAGTGTCGTTTAATTAGAGTTGTGGCAAACATGCTCTACGCAACAAGGCGTATATATTTATTAAAGATCGTTTAGGCAACCATGATAACTTTTTGACAATCATGCTTTCATTGAACGTTATACAATTTTCGGATAATGAAAAGTTATTCAGCCGCAACAGGCGGTGCTCACCAGCCCGTAAACCAAAAAGTTTCCCATTATAAAAAAAAATCGTATGCATAAGTGACTCAGCTGTGTTTCCTCCCAACAAGTTCCTTCGCCATAGGACAATTTCCTCTTACTCAGTTATCTCACTTCGTTCTTTCTTCTTGCTTGCTACATCAACACCACAAGCGGTAGCGTGTTTTATTTCAGCATCCAACGCCTTTTGAAACCCTGTAAACCTACAAAAAATATCAATTTTTTACAAATTTTATTAAATAAACATCAAACACTCAAAGAATAATTCGTAAGATTCATAAGATCGCTATACCTTCGATCGTTCTTGTCTAAAATATTGACAGTCTCATTTCCCTTTATATCGGAGAGATGTCGATTTAAATCAGACAAAATACAAAGTACGTGCTAGGTACTGATTGCCATCTCCGCCAGCGATGTAATTAGTGTCTGCATAGGGCCAATATCATGCGTTTCATGACCAGCATCGTCGATCTCCACTTTTTTAGCCTTTCTATAGCAGCTCTCCAGGAATGAAAAATCTTCAAAGCCCACTTTGTTTCGTATCTTGTACTTGGAGGCGTTGCTCTTTCGAGCAACGTTTGCTCCTCTTCAGCATTTCGAGCGCTTCGAAACCGACTAATTAACGACACAAGTCAAATGTTCAAATTCTCATTTGAAAACTCCGTTTAACGACTTGTATGACTTGACAATTAATGCAGTCATTAATTTGCTTGCTGATCAATGAAGGGAAAATCATAACACAACACAACACAACACAACACAACACAACACAACACAACTATTCTAGTTAACATTTCTTATTATTTCATTGTGACCCAAAACAAAAGATGAATTTTAGAAGTCATTTATAAACCTCGTGACTGGGCTTTATCGGTGTATATAGCCGCTGGCCTTCGGCTCGCGTCTCTATGCACCGCACCGATAAAGCCCTCTTACTCGGTTTATCAATAGAAATGTGTTAATTTTATACGGTATATTTATTGTCTTTACTATCAACCATCTATCACATAACTTCACTATCAAATGGCAGAAAAATGCTAAATGGTTTCTTATTTTTGTTAATATTTTCATTGGCTTAGATTTTCAATATTACATTTTGGAACATTATATGGTGTTGGTCAATTAATATCAACAGTCTTAGGCGTTTTACAATATGGCCTGTTTGCAATTGCAGAGAGTGATCTTGGAGGAGATCCATTTTGGGTAAGTTTTAGAAAATGAACGAGTCAAGTTACCCGGCAAGCATGGCATCACAAACCTCGTCATGACAACAACCCGCCAGTTTAGATGGAACAGAGTTATGGCCTGATTTTAATATCCAGGGAATTGCAAGGACCGCCCTAGTGTTCAATTCTTACTTTTAATTAAGTAGTGAAAATAAAGCAAAACTCCTGGGTAGATAGATTTTCTGATCCGATCCGCTCTGAAACTCAAGTGGCCTGCTCAAGCTCTAGTTTCCGCACCAAATAAAAGAATGCAAACAGAAAATGCAAACATGCTTTGTGCTGCCAGAAGTACATTATAATATTAAGAAGTAATATTATTACCATGATAGTATTGTACTTTATCTACAATTACGCAAGTCTTGTGAAAACGCTATAGTTATTCGGCATAAACAGAGCCTGGGATTCCCGTGATTCAACCGGTATTTCTTCATGAAGCTGTTTTGTCGAGGTGTCAGTAAATAAGTGTTTTACTATATAACGTGCAAGTCTCAATAATTCACCTGGTATTTGGAAACCGTAATAAAACCGCCCTGAAGAAAGAACTCTTGAAAGAACTTTGAAACTCTTGAAATAACTCTTAGGGCAAACAGCGCGCGCCTTACTTCTGGTTTAGTTATTGATCGGTCAATAATTTTTTTATTGTTGACCGGTTTGCACCCTCACCAAAACATGCAGTGAACACGACGTTTTGTGGACAACCACGTGTATGGTGCGTGATACGTGATTTTCTCGTTACCTTTTAGTTTCTCCTAATTTTCTAAGTAACAGTTTACACTGAAAATTGGGTCATTCGCGTTTCCTTGCCTGTGGAACAAAACCCTTCGGTGGTCGGTACCAGCTGCATACGTTGTTGATCGAGTGCGTGGTATAAATATCCTATCGGATATTACCACACTCGGCCGCGGCTTTCGGTCAGCGTGCTTCACATCTTCCCTTGCACATATTATGTATTGCGTCACATCCGGTAGAGTATTGTTTGCTCGGTTTCTTGTTAACGTCTTAACTTTCGGCTGATAGGTTCCGTATAGTGGCAAATAACTTGAAATTATCTTCGTCTGATGAACAAAGAAATTTTTAACCGAGTATTCGCAGATTTTCGACAACACTGCAATTGCCTTTCCATGAAGATCATCTTTCTCTACACTAGTCATGCCTTTCAAAATTGGTAGTTGATGTCATTGACAACCAAACTATCGTAGTCTCGAACTCTATAATAAAGTTCGTGATTAAGTTTGGTGATATTTCGATATTATGATGATGTTTTCGCGCATTAGTTTTCGTATCAAAGGTGAATACGTGACCGACGATATAGCATAACAATCGTTATGATCAAAGATTGTCGTAAGATTTCTTCGCATGTATATATATATATATATATATATATATATATATATATATATATATATATATATATATATATATATATATATATATATATATATATATATATATATATAGATATATAAGTATATATATATA
>CACRXK020017706.1:0-10444 GCA_902702795.2 Paramuricea clavata
TGTACATTCGATATTTTGAAGAGTAAATTCCAAGTTTTGAAGAGTAAATTCGATATTTTGAAGAGTAAATTCTAAGTTTTGAAGAGAAAATTCTAAGTTTGAAGAGTAAATTCCAAGATTTGAAGAGTAAATTCGATATTTTGAAGAGTAAATTCTAAGTTTTGAAGAAAAAATTCTACGTTTGAAGAGTAAATTCCAAGATTTGAAGAGTACATTCGATATTTTGAAGAGTAAATTCTAAGTTTTGAAGAGTAAATTCTATGTTTCGAAGAGTAAATTCTAATATTTGAAGAGAAAATTCTAAGTTTGAGAGTAAATTCCAAGTTTTGAAGAGTAAATTCGATATTTTGAAGAGTAAATTCTAAGTTTTGAAGAGAAAATTCTAAGTTTGAAGAGTAAATTCCAAGATTTAAAGAGCAAATTCGATATTTTGAAGAGTAAAATCTAAGTTTTGAAGAGAAAATTCTAAGTTTGAAGAGTAAATTCCAAGATTTGAAGAGTAAATTCGATATTTTGTAGAGTAAATTCCAAGTTTTGAAGAGAAAATTCGATATTTTGAAGAGTAAATTCTAAGTTTTGAAGAGAAAATTCTAAGTTTGAAGAGTAAATTCCGAGATTTGAAGAGTAAATTCGATATTTAATTTTGAAGAGTAAATTCTAAGTTTTGAAGAGTAAATTCTATGTTTCGAAGAGTAAATTCTAATATTTGAAGAGAAAATTCTAAGTTTAAAAAGTAAATTCCAAGATTTGAAGAGTAAATTCGATATTTTGAAGAGTAAAATCCAAGTTTTGAAGAGAAAATTCGATATTTTGAAGAGTAAATTCTAAGTTTTGAAGAGAAAATTCTAAGTTTGAAGAGTAAATTCCGAGATTTGAAGAGTAAATTCGATATTTTGAAGAGTAGATTCTAAGTTTTGAAGATTAAATTCTATGTTTCGAAGAGTAAATTCTAATATTTGAAGAGAAAATTCTAAGTTTGAAGAGTAAATTCCAAGATTTGAAGAGTAAATTCGGTATTTTGAAGAGTAAATTCCAAGTTTTGAAGAGTAAATTCGATATTTTGAAGAATAAATTCTAAGTTTTGAAGAGAAAATTCTAAGTTTGAAGAGTAAATTCCAAGATTTGAAGAGTAAATCCGATATTTTGGAGAGTAAATTCTAAGTTTCGAAGAGTAAATTCTATGTTTCGAAAAGTAAATTCTAATATTTGAAGAGAAAATTTTAAGTTTGAAGAGTAAATTCCAAGATTTGAAGAGTAAATTCGATATTTTGAAGAGTAAATTCTAAGTTTTGAAGAGTAAATTTATGTTTCGAAGAGTAAATTCTAATATTTGAAGAGAAAATTCTAAGTTTGAAGAGTAAATTCCAAGTTTTGAAGAGTAAATTCGATATTTTGAAGAGTAAATTCTAAGTTTTGAAGAGAAAATTCTAAGTTTGAAGAGTAAATTCCAATATTTGAAGAGAAAATTCGATATTTTGAAGAGTAAATTCTAAGTTTTGAAGAGTAAATTCCATTTTTTCGAACAGTAAATTCTAACATTTGAAGATAAAATTCTAAGTTTGAAGAGTAAATTCCAAGTTTTGAAGAGTAAATTCGATATTTTGAAGAGTAAATTCTAAGTTTTGAAGAGAAAATTCTAAGTTTGAAGAGTAAATTCCAAGATTTGAAGAGTAAATTCCAAGATTTGAAGAGTAAATTCGATATTTTGAAGAGTAAATTCTATGTTTCGAAGAGTAAATTCTAATATTTGAAGTGAAAATTCTAACTTTGAAGAGTAATTTCCAAGATTTGAAGTGTAAATTCGATATTTTGAAGAGTAAATTCTAAGTTTTGAAGAGTAAATTCTATGTTTCGAAGAGTAAATTCTAATATTTGAAGAGAAAATTCTAAGTTTGAAGAGTAAATTCCAAGATTTGAAGAGTAAATTCGATATTTTGAAGACTAAATTCCAAGTTTTGAAGAGTAAATTCGATATTTTGAAGAGTAAATTCTAAGTTTTGAAGAGAAAATTCAAAGTTTGAAGAGTAAATTCCTAGATTTGAAGAATAAAGTCGATATTTTTAAGAGTAAATTCTAAGTTTTGAAGAGTAAATTCTATGTTTCGAAGAGAAGATTCTAATATTTGAAGAGAAAATTCTAAGTTTGAAGAGTAAATTCCAAGATTTGAAGAGTAAATTCGATATTTTGAAGAGTAAATTCTAAGTTTTGAAGAGTAAATTCTATGTTTCGAAGAGTAAATTCTAATATTTGAAGAGAAAATTCTAAGTTTGAAGAGTAAATTCCAAGTTTTGAAGAGTAAGTTCGATATTTTGAAGAGTAAATTCTAAGTTTTGAAGAGAAAGTTCTAAGTTTGAAGAGGAAATTCCAAGATTTGAAGAGTAAATTCGATATTTTGAAGAGTAAATTCTAAGTTTTGAAGAGGAAATTCTATGTTTCGAAAAGTAAATTCTAATATTTGAAGAGAAAATTTTAAGTTTGAAGAGTAAATTCCAAGTTTTGAAGAGTAAGTTCGATATTTTGAAGAGTAAATTCTAAGTTTTGAAGAGAAAATTCTAAGTTTGAAGAGTAAATTCCAAGATTTGAAGAGTAAATTCGATATTTTGAAGAGAGTAAATTCTAAGTTTTGAAGAGTAAATTCTATGTTTCGAAGAGTAAATTCTAATATTTGAAGAGAAAATTCTAAGTTTGAAGAGTAAATTCCAAGATTTGAAGAGTAAATTCGATATTTTGAAGAGTAAATTCTAAGTTTTGAAGAGTAAATTCTATGTTTCGAAGAGTAAATTCTAATATTTGAAGAGAAATTCTAAGTTTGAAGAGTAAATTCCAAGATTTGAAGAGTAAATTCGATATTTTGAAGAGTAAATTCTAAGTTTTGAAGAGTAAATTCTATGTTTCGAAGAGTAAATTCTAATATTTGAAGAGAAAATTCTAAGTTTGAAGAGTAAATTCCAAGATTTGAAGAGTAAATTCGATATTTCTAAGAGTAAATTCTAAGTTTTGAACAGTAAATTCTTTGTTTCGAGGAGTAAATTCTAATATTTGAAGAGAAAAGTCTAAGTTTGAAGAGTAAATTCCAAGATTTTAATTGTAAATTCGATATTTCTAAGAGTAAATTCTAAGTTTTGAAGAGTAAATTCTATGTTTCGAAGAGTAAATTCTAAGTTTGTAGAGTAAATTCCAAGTTTTGAAGAGTAAATTCGATATTTTGAAGAGTAAATTCTAATATTTGAAGAGAAAATTCTAAGTTTGAAGAGTAAATTCCAAGATTTGAAGAGTAAATTTCATATTTTGAAGAGTAAATTCCAAGTTTTGAAGGGAAAATTCTAAGTTTGAAGAGTAAATTCCAAGATTTGAAGAGTAAATTCGATATTTTGAAGAGTAAATTCTAAGTTTTGAAGAGTAAATTCTATGTTTCGAAGAGTAAATTCGATGTTTTGAAGAGAAAATTCTAAGTTTGAAGAGTAAATTCCAAGATTTGAAGAGTAAATTCGATATTTCTAAGAGTAAATTCTAAGTTTTGAAGAGTAAATTCTTTGTTTCGAGGAGTAAATTCTAATATTTGAAGAGAAAATTCTAAGTTTGAAGAGTAAATTCCAAGATTTGAAGAGTAAATTCGATATTTTGAAGAGTAAATTCTAAGTTTTGAAGAGTAAATTCTATGTTTCGAAGAGTAAATTCTTTGAAGAGTAAATTCTAAGATTTGAAGAGAAAATTAAGTTTGAAAAGTAAATTCTTTGAAGAGTAAATTCTAAGTTTTGAAGAGTAAATTCTATGTTTCGAAGAGTAAATTCTAAGATTTGAAGAGAAAATTCGAAGTTTGAAGAGAAAATTCTAAGTTTGAAGAGTAAATTCCAAGATTTGAAGAGTAAATTCGATATTTTGAAGAGTAAATTCTAAGTTTTGAAGAGAAAATTCTAAGTTTGTAGAGTAAATTCCAAAATTTGAAGAGTAAATTCGATATTTTGAAGAGTAAATTCCAAGTTTTGAAGAGTAAATTCGGTATTTTGAAGAGTAAATTCTAAGTTTTGAGGAGAAAATTCTAAGTTTGAAGAGTAAATTCCAAGATTCTAAGAGTAAATTCGATATTTGGAAGAGTAAATTCTAAGTTTTGAAGAGTAAATTCTATGTGTCGAAGTCTATATTCTAATATTTGAATAGAAAATTCTAAGTTTGAAGAGTAAATTCCAAGATTTGAAGAGTAAATTCGATATTTTGAAGAGTAAATTCTAAGTTTTGAAGAGTAAATTCTATGTTTCGAAGAGTAAATTCTAATATTTGAAGAGAAAATTCTAAGTTTGAAGAGTAAATTCCAAGATTTGAAGAGTTAATTCGATTTTTTGAAGAGTAAATTCTAAGTTTTGAAGAGTAATTCTATGTTTCGAAGAGTAAATTCTAAGTTTTGAAGAGAAAATTCTAAGTTTGAAGAGTAAATTCCAAGATTTGAAGAGTAAATTCGATATTTTGAAGAGTAAATTCTAAGTTTTGAAAAGTAAATTCTATGTTTCGAAGAGTAAATTCTAATATTTGAAGAGAAAATTCGAAGTATGAAGAGCAAATTCCAAGTTTGAAGAGTAAACTCGATATTTTGAAGAGTAAATTCTAAGTTTTGAAGAGAAAATTCTAAGTTTGAAGAGTAAATTGCAAGATTTGAAGAGTAAATTCGATATTTTGAAGAGTAAATTCTAAGTTTTAAAAAGTAAATTCTATGTTTCGAAGAGTAAATTCTAATATTTGAAGAGAAAATTCTAAGTTTGAAGAGTAAATTCCAAGATTTGAAGAGTAAATTCGATATTTTGAAGAGTAAATTCTAAGTTTTGAAGAGTAAATTATATGTTTTGAAGAGTAAATTCTAATATTTGAAGAGAAAATTCTAAGTTTGAAGAGTAAATTCCAAGTTTTGAAGAGTAAATTCGATATTTTGAAGAGTAAATTCTAAGTTTTGAAGAGAAAATTCTAAGTTTGAAGAGTAAATTCCAAGATTTGAAGCGTAAATTCGATATTTTGAAGAGTAAATTCTAAGTTTTGAAGAGAAAATTCTAAATTTGAAGAGTAAATTCCAAGATTTGAAGAGTAAATTCGATATTTTGAAGGCTAAATCCTAAGTTTTGAAGAGAAAATTCTAAGTTTGAAGAGAAAATTCCAAGATTTGAAGAGTAAATTCGATATTTTGAAGGGTAAATTCTAAGTTTTGAAGAATAAATTCTATGTTTCGAAGAGTAAATTCTAAGTTTTTAAGAGAAAATTCTGAGTTTGAAGAGTAAATTCCAAGATTTGAAGAGCAAATTCGATATTTTGAAGAGTAAATTCTAAGTTTTGAAGAGTAAACTCTATGTTTCGAAGAGTAAATTCTAAGTTTTTAAGAGAAAATTCTAAGTTTGAAGAGTAAATTCAAAGATTTGAAGAGCAAATTCGATATTTTGAAGAGTAAATTCTATGTTTCGAAGAGTAAATTGTAATATTTGAAGAGAAAATTCTATGTTTGAAGAGTAAATTCCAAGATTTGAAGAGTAAATTCGATATTTTGAAGAGTAAATTCTAAGTTTTGAAGAGTAAATACTATGTTTCGAAGAGTAAGTTCTAATATTTGAAGAGAAAATTCTAAGTTTGAAGAGTAAATTCCAAGATTTGAAGAGTAAATTCGATAGTTTGAAGAGTAAATTCTAAGTTTTGAAGAGCAAATTATATGTTTCGAAGAGTAAATTTTAATATTTGAAGAGAAATTTCTAAGTTTGAAGAGTAAATTCAAGTTTTGAAGAGTAAATTCGATATTTTGAAGAGTAAATTCTAAGTTTTGAAGAGAAAATTCTAAGTTTGAAGAGTAAATTCCAAGATTTGAAGAGTAAATTCGATATTTTGAAGAGTAAATTCTAAGTTTTGAAGAGTAAATTCTATGTTTCGAAGAGTAAATTCTAATATTTGTAGAGAAAATTCTAAGTTTGAAGAGTAAATTCCAAGATTTGAACAGTTAATTCGATATTTTGAAGAGTAAATTCTAAGTTTTGAAGAGTAAATTATATGTTTCGAAGAGTAAATTCTAATATTTGAAGAGAAAATTCTAAGTTTGAAGAGTAAATTCCAAGATTTGAAGAGTAAATTCGATATTTTGAAGAGTAAATTCTAAGTTTTGAAGAGTAAACTATATGTTTCGAAGAGTAAATTCTAATATTTGAAGAGAAAATTCTAAGTTTGAAGAGTAAATTCCAAGTTTTGAAGAGTAAATTCGATATTTTGAAGAGTAAATTCTAAGTTTTGAGAAGAAAATTCTAAGTTTGAAGAGTAAATTCCAAGATTTGAAGAGTAAATTCCATATTTTGAAGAGTAAATTCTAAGTTTTGAAGAGTAAATTCGATCTTTCGAAGAGTAAATTCTAAGTTTTGAAGAGTAAATTATATGTTTCGAAGAGTAAATTCTAATATTTGAAGAGAAAATTCTAAGTTTGAAGAGTAAATTCCAAGTTTTGAAGAGTAAATTCGATATTTTGAAAGAGTAAATTCTAAGTTTTGAAGAGTAAATTCTATGTTTCGAAGAGTAAATTCTAAGATTTGAAGAGAAAATTCTAGGTTTGAAGAGTAAATTCCAAGATTTGAAGAGTAAATTCGATGTTTTGAAGAGTAAATTCTAAGTTTTGAAGAGTAAATTCTATGTTTCGAAGAGTTAATTCTAAGATTTGAAGAGACAATTCTAAGTTTGAAGAGTAAATTCCAAGATTTGAAGAGTAAATTCGATGTTTTGAAGAGTAAATTCTAAGTTTTGAAGGTAAATTCTATGTTTCGAAGAGTAAATTCTAAGATTTGAAGAGAAAATTCTAAGTTTGAAGAGTAAATTCCAAGATTTGAAGAGTAAATTCGATGTTTTGAAGAGTAAATTCCAAGATTTGAAGAGTAAATTCGATGTTTTGAAGAGTAAATTCTAAGTTTTGAAGAGTAAATTCTATTTTTCGAAGAGTAAATTCCAAGATTTGAAGAGTAAATTCGATGTTTTGAAGAGTAAATTCTAAGTTTTGAAGAGTAAATTCTATGTTTCGAAGAGTAAATTCTAAGATTTGAAGAGAAAATTCGAAATTTGAAGAGTAAATTCCAAGATTTGAAGAGTAAATTCGATATCTTGAAGAGTAAATTCTAAGTTTTGAAGAGTAAATTCTATGTTTCGAAGAGTAAATTCTAAGATTTGAAGAGAAAATTCTAAGTTTGAAGAGTAAATTCCAAGATTTGAAGAGTAAATTCGATATTTTGAAGAGTAAATTCTAAGTTTTGAAGAGTAAATTCTATGTTTCGAAGAGTAAATTCTAAGATTTGAAGAGAAAATTCTAAGTTTGAAGAGTAAATTCCAAGATTTGAAGAGTAAATTCGATGTTTTGAAGAGTAAATTCTAAGTTTTGAAGAGTAAATTCTATGTTTCGAAGAGTAAATTCTAAGATTTGAAGAGAAAATTCGAAGTTTGAGAGTAAATTCCAAGATTTGAAGAGTAAATTCGATGTTTTGAAGAGTAAATTCTAAGTTTTGAAGAGTAAATTCTATGTTTCGAAGAGTAAATTCTAAGATTTGAAGAGAAAATTCGAAGTTTGAAGAGTAAATTCCAAGATTTGAAGTGTAAATTCGATGTTTTGAATTGTAAATTCTAAGTTTTGAAGAGTAAATTCTATGTTTCGAAGAGTAAATTCTAAGATTTGAAGAGAAAATTCGAAGTTTGAAGAGTAAATTCGATGTTTTGAAGAGTAAATTCTAAGTTTTGAAGAGTAAATTCTATGTTTCGAAGAGTAAATTCTAAGATTTGAACAGAAAATTCGAAGTTTGAAGAGTAAATTCCAAGATTTGAAGAGTAAATTCGATGTTTTGAAAAGTAAATCCTAAGTTTTGAAGAGTAAATTCTATGTTTTGAAGAGTAAATTCGATGTTTTGAAGAGAAAATTCTAAGTTTGAAGAGTAAATTCCAAGATTTGAAGAGTAAATTCGATGTTTTGAAGAGTAAATTCTAAGTTTTGAAGAGTAAATTCTATGTTTCGAAGAGTAAATTCTAAGATTTGAAGAGAAAATCCTAAGATTGAAGAGTAAATTCCAAGATTTGAAGAGTAAATTCGATGTTTTGAAGAGTAAATTCTAAGTTTTGAAGAGTAAATTCTATGTTTCGAAGAGTAAATTCTAGGTTTTGAAGAGAAAATTCTAAGTTTGAAGAGTAAATTCCAAGATTTGAAGAGTAAATTCGATATTTTGAAGAGTAAATTCTAAGTTTTGAAGAGAAAATTATATGTTTCGAAGAGTAAATTCTAAGTTTTGAAGAGAAAATCCTAAGTTTGAAGACTAAATTCCAAGATTTGAAGAGTAAATTCGATATTTTGAAGAGTAAATTCTAAGTTTTGAAGAGTAAATTCTATGTTTCGAAGAGTAAATTCCAATATTTGAAGAGAAAATTCTAAGTTTGAAGAGTAAATTCCAAGATTTGAAGAGTAAATTCGATATTTTGAAGAGTAAATTCCAAGTTCTGAAGAGAAAATTCTAAGTTTGAAGAGTAAATTCCAAGATTTGAAGAGTAAATTCGATATTTAGAAGAGTAAATTCTAAGATTTGAAGAGAAAATTCTAAGTTTGAAGAGTAAATTCCGAGATTTGAAGACTCAATTCGATATTTTGAAGAGTAAATTCCAAGTTTTGAAGAGTAAATTCTATCTTTCGAAGAGTAAATTCTAATATTTGAAGAGAAAATTCTAAGTTTGAAGAGTAAATTCCAAGATTTGAAGAGTAAATTCGATATTTTGAAGAGCAAATTCCAAGTTTTGAAGAGTCAATTCGATATTTTGAAGAGTAAATTCTAAGTTTTGAAGAGTAAATTCTATGTTTCGAAGAGTAAGTTCTAATATTTGAAGAGAAAATTCTAAGTTTGAAGAGTAAATTCCAAGATTTGAAGAGTAAATTCGATATTTTGAAGAGTAAATTCTAAGTTTTGAAGAGTAAATTCTATGTTTCGAAGAGTAAATTCTAATATTTGAAGAGAAAATTCTAAGTTTGAAGAGTAAATTCCAAGATTTGAAGAAGAAATTCGATATTTTGAAGAGTAAATTCTAAGTTTTGAAGAGTAAATTCTATGTTTCGAAGAGTAAATTCTAATATTTGAAGAGAAAATTCTAAGTTTGAAGAGTAAATTCCAAGTTTTAAAGAGTAAATTCGATATTTTGAAGAGTAAATTCTAAGTTTTGAAGAGAAATTTCTAAGTTTGAACAGTAAATTCC
This sequence comes from Paramuricea clavata, assembly GCA_902702795.2. Taxonomy (NCBI): domain Eukaryota; kingdom Metazoa; phylum Cnidaria; class Anthozoa; order Malacalcyonacea; family Plexauridae; genus Paramuricea; species Paramuricea clavata. Next base: position 9,223 of record CACRXK020017706.1, read on the forward strand.
AAGATTTGAAGAGTAAATTCGATATTTAGAAGAGTAAATTCTAATATTTGAAGAGAAAATTCTAAGTTTGAAGAGTAAATTCCAAGATTTGAAGACTCAATTCGATATTTTGAAGAGTAAATTCCAAGTTTTGAAGAATAAATTCGATATTTTGAGCAGTAAATTCTAAGTTTTGAAGAGAAAATTCTAAGTTTGAAGAGTAAATTCCAAGATTTGAAGAGTAAATTCGATATTTTGAAGAGTAAATTCCAAGTTTTGAAGAGTAAATTCGATATTTTGAAGAGTAAATTCTAAGTTTTGAAGGAGAAATTCTAAGTTTGAAGAGTAAATTCCAAGATTTGAAGAGTAAGTTCGATATTTTGAAGAGTAAATTCTAAGTTTTGAAGAGTAAATTATATGTTTCGAAGAGTAGATTCTAAGTTTTGAAGAGAAAATTCTAAGTTTGAAGAGTAAATTCCAAGTTCGATATTCCATTCGATATTTTGAAAAGTAAATTCTAAGTTTTGAAGAGTAAATTCTATGTTTCGAAGAGTAAATTCTAATATTTGATGAGAAAATTCTAAGTTTGAAGAGTAAATTCCAAGATTTGAAAAGAAAATTCTAAGTTTGAAGAGTAAATTCCAAGATTTGAAGAGTAAATTCGATATTTTGAAGAGTAAATTCTAGGGTTTGAAGAGTAACTTATATGTTTCGAAGAGTAAATTCTAATATTTGAAGAGAAAATTCTAAGTTTGAAGAGTAAATTCCAAGTTTTGAAGAGAGTAAATTCGATATTTTGAAGAGTAAATTCTAAGTTTTGAAGAGAAAATTCTAAGTTTGAAAAGTAAATCCAAGATTTGAAGAGTTAATTCGATATTTTGAAGAGTAAATTCTAAGTTTTGAAGAGTAAATTATATCTTTCGAAGAGTAAATTCTAATATTTGAAGAGAGAATTCTAAGTTTGAAGAGTAAATTCCAAGATTTGAAGAGTAAATTCGATATTTTGAAGAGTAAATTCTAAGATTTGAAGAGTAAATTATATGTTTCGAAGAGTAAATTCTAATATTTGAAGAGAAAAATTCTAAGTTTGAAGAGTAAATTCCAAGATTTGAAGAGTAAATTCGATATTTTGAAGAGTAAATTCTAAGTTTTGAAGAGTAGATTCTATGTTTCGAAGAGTAAATTCTAAGATTTGAACAGAAAATTCTAAGTTTGAAGAGTAAATTCCAAGATTTGAAGAGTA
>CACRXK020017707.1:0-10443 GCA_902702795.2 Paramuricea clavata
TTTCATTGTTTTGAAAATCCCACTCTTCTCCATGCCATCCAGTCATGATCCAGTGATCAGAATGTTCCATTGTCTTTTCATTGTTTTGAAAATCCCACTGTTCTCCATGCCATCCAGTCACGATCCAGTGATCAGAATGTTCCATTGTCTTTTCATTGTTTTGAAAATCTCACTGTTCTCCATGCCATCCAGTCATGATCCAGTGATCAGAATGTTCCATTGTCTTTTCATTGTTTTGAAAATCCCACTGTTCTCCATGCCATTCAGTCATGATCCAGTGATCAGAATGTTCCATTGTCTTTTCATTGTTTTGAAAATCCCACTGTTCTCCATGCCATCCAGTCATGATCCAGTGATCAGAATGTTCCATTGTCTTTTCATTGTTTTGAAAATCCCACTGTTCTCTGTGCCATCCAGTCACTTATTCTTTTGGTATATTTCAATTATCCTCTATTGTACCCAGGCCTCGAGAGTAGACAACACGTACTTGTTCGTCTCTGGAGCTTCCCAGCTCAGTCTGCATGGCAACCTTAGCCAGCTCCAAGGCTTCTTCAACTTTTCTCATTTCCATCAGCATACTGATCTGGAGTGAACAAAAGGACAAAGAAAGATTACTTTTGTTATAAAATCTTTTCTGATAATTCGTCTGATTTTCACGCAAAGATAATCCTTTGCCGAAGTTCGTGCAGCCGGGATCATTAATCTCTAGTCTAAAGGCTAGTTTCCACTCAGGAAAATTATCCGTGGATTGGAACGGACAAGAAAATTTTTCTTTGTCTTGTGAGCTCCGGGTAGGAACTAATGACTTTAACACAAAGAAAAATTTTCTTGTCCGTTCCAATCCACGGATAATTTTCCTGAGTGGAAACTAGCCTTGAATCAGACCATTAAATTTCGAATTTTTTTCACCTGTCTTTTAAAAGGAACCTGGACAAGACAGAACACAGCTCTTGGTGAACACACAAACACTTTGTTTTCAGCATTGCACGTGAGACAACCAGCCTGAAATTTAACGAAAAGACATTTTTACGTCGCCTTACACGCTGTGATCTCGTTTTCATGATTGGAATATGATTCCCTGGCGTATTGTCACTCGTAATTATTCTCATTTTGTGTACGGTGAGGTTGAAGAAGATCGAAGTTCTCATCCAGATTTCAATATTTGTGCTAGTTTTTTCGACAGAATTTCAATACATACCTGGAAAGGTATCACTTGTTTTATAGAATTTTTGTCCGATTCTAGAATACTAAAAATATAAAAAATAAACTTTATATTTAATTTGTGTTTTTTTTTTCAAAAACATGGCAAGTATAGTAACATGAGATCTTTCATACCTACCTATATACGGTAATCGTTCCCCGGCCAACTGCCACTACATACGGGAAAGAATACCCTAGGGTAATGAGACCATCAGTCCAGCTTAGTGGAGGTCTGAGTGACGTGCCCTGTGACGTCACAAACATTCCAAGCGTGTCCGTAGGACCACTGAGAAGAAATTCCTCCTGTAAGAATACAAGCATTGTGAATCCCACTGTTCTCATCCAGTCATGATCCAGAGATCAGAATGTTTCGTTGTCTTTTCATTGTTTTGAAAATCCCACTGTTCTTCATGTCATCCAGTCATGATCCAGTGATCAGAATGTTCCATTGTCTTTTCATTGCTTTGAAAATCCCACTGTTCTCCATGCCATCCAGTCATGATCCAGTGATCAGAATGTTCCATTGTCTTTTCATTGTTTTGAAAATGCCACTGTTCTCCATGCCATCCAGTCACGATCCAGTAATCAGAATGTTCCATTGTCTTTTCATTGTTTTGAAAATCCCACCGTTCTCCATGTCATCCAGTCATGATCCAGTAATCAGAATGTTCCATTGTCTTTTCATTGTTTTGAAAATCCCACCGTTCTCCATGTCATCCAGTCACGATCCAGTAATCAGAATGTTCCATTGTCTTTTCATTGTTTTGAAAATCCCACCGTTCTCTATGTCATCCAGTCACGATCCAGTAATCAGAATGTTCCATTGTCTTTTTATTGTTTTGAAAATCCCACCGTTCTCCATGTCATCCAGTCACGATCCAGTAATCAAAATGTTCCATTGTCTTTTCATTGTTTTGAAAATCCCACTGTTCTCCATGTCATCCAGTCACGATCCAGTAATCAAAATGTTCCATTGTCTTTTCATTGTTTTGAAAATCCCACTGTTCTCCATACCATCCAGTCATGATCCAGTAATCAGAATGTTCCATTGTCTTTTCATTGTTTTGAAAATCCCACCGTTCTCCATGTCATCCAGTCACGATCCAGTAATCAGAATGTTCCATTGTCTTTTCATTGTTTTGAAAATCCCACTGTTCTCCATGCCATCCAGTCATAATCCAGTAATCAGAATGTTCTATTGTCTCTTCATTGTTTTGAAAATTCCACTGCTGTCTATTTCATCCAAATGACTGAATGTTCTCGTGCCAGTTACATATATTGAGTTCAGTTACTAAACCGGCTAATATTTAAAAAATATCCAGTACCTTAGCCATCTTTTCTCCCCTGAAGTACAGCTCGACACTCTGACAGTTTGCGGGATTATACACATCAATATGAGTGCCCTATATATGCAATAAAAACAGTATTTATCCTTTGGTGTAAAATGCTTGGTGTAATACCGAGAGATGATCTATCCTGGACTGACGACGTGGACTACGTGACTTAAGCCTGTTTTCCACTTCAAGCGGTAACGTACCGTAGAATTTTCTTTTGTGTTGCAGTCATTAGTTCTACTCTAGTGCTCAGGAAACAAAGAAATACGCTACGCTTCGGTACGATTGAAGTGGAAAACAGGCTTAAAGCCCCAGTTACCAGATTCGTATCGGAGCGACAACAATTTAAGGTGTTTTCCAGTCTTGTCTGCTATAACAACTTTTCATATTTGAAGCTTTTGTTTTATTATGTTATATTATCATAATTTCAAGTGCCAAATTCACCTCGAAGCAGGAAAATTTGATGTCGCTCCAATGCGAATCCGGTATCGTGTAACTGGAGCCTAAGAAAGCACAATCTCAAACTCATTAATAATTCATGAGTAAATTGGCCAACCATATTACTTTATTTTGCTCACATGATAATACTGAATACCTGATGAAGTATATTGATCTAGCTGTCCTAGGACTGGATCGAAAATAATTAAGTAGTCCAGGTAATCTTGATACGCAGAAAAGTACTGGCACTAGTTGTCAAATAGAAATCCATTTTATGATTAAAACAACTGAATATCTCCTGTAATATACTTTATTTCGATTCCATATTTTTGTCAGAGCTATAGTTCTCATAACCAAACATAATTACAAAATTTCAACTAGTTTCATAAAGAATAACGAAAGATATAATTGACTGAATACATCAAAATGGATTTCTATTCGGCAACCCTCTCTGAGCGCTGATTGGCTAAAATACGAACACGAGATCACCTGGGTGATTTATTCGTGTGAGATGTTATTTCAAATCCTCCAACTCAAGACTCGACTAGATTTCAACTCCTCGCATTTTGATCCAGTGCTCGACTTCGCCTTGGACATGGTCAAATTGCGCAGACTTGAAATCTAGTCCAGTCCTCATAGTCGGATTTGAAATATTACTTCAAGATTCTACGCTTTGCGGCAGTTGAAAAAGGTTTAAGCGATATCGGGTCTCGTATTGAGTACACTTCACAGTGTGCTCAGCAGTAACCAAAAACCAGTCCGACATTATTGAATCGAACCAGAAAAAAGCTTCGCGCATCATTCTTCTTGAAATTTTATACCTCAAATTCAAAGTGTCCAATCAGAAAGCTAAGTTTGTGCCACGTGAGCATTTATCATTATCGTGAGAGTTTATCATTGAATCACGCCTTACGTCATCGTATTTGACGCAGCGCGTGATTTGATCATATCACACGCTATGTTCGCGTAAACCACGCGCGGCAATCACGCAAACAAGATGGATGACAAAATATAGTAAAGAATGATGAATTATTAAGTTTTCAAACTTCAAAGAAAGTTATTTTTTAAATTATGAAGCAAATCTTGAAATGTTATCATCAATATTCCAAACGATATGTGACCCGAAACAAACACTTGCGTTAATAAAAAAATAAAATGAGGCCAAGTTTTTATATTCTCAACTTGGATGCTTTGAATTCTCGGTAGAATATATCATTTATATGCCCTCCGCTCGAGGGATTCGGCGAAATATTACCGTCGTCAGTGACAATATCACATCACTGATGGTAATATTTCGCCAAATCCCCCGTGCGGAAGGTCTATAAATGATAAATGTCGTATCACATTGCATTGGATCATACAAGATTGGAAATGTTTAATAAGCACACGGAGACACAATTACTCAGTAGTTCACAACTATCTCCGAACCAACATCATAGCTCCGAACATCTCAGCGCCAAACCAAATTGTACATTAAAACGAAACAGTCAAAACGTTATAACAGTAAAATAGAACTATTGATGCATATTATAGTTTTTAAAGGACATTGGCAATAAAAATTAGTTAGGTTGATTTGAAAGAACTCTTAAACCTATATATTAAACTCTAGTACAGACTGTTTATATCTTGCTTAATTTTCAAAATATTTCGACGTAACCATTATCATGTAAACACTGCCCATATCCCGCCTGGCAAATGCGTCACAAGATTTAGTAATTCCTTTATTCCATATTGCGCACGTAATGCAACCTTGTAGGTAATTTCAGATCATTAATATTTTAACTAGTTATGAACATACATTTACATTTAGATTTTAGACTTTTTATTAGAGACAACGTCTATTTAAATTATAATATGTAAACATATATAGGTACAAACATATATTTATAAACATATATATTCATATATTTTAAATTCAATAGTAATCCAGTTCACAAGATTGTAAATATTGATTCAATTAAACGTTCTATCTATCTAAGTTACTGTCAAGAGGCAAGAAAAACATACCACAAATATTATAACAAACCATAAAGTTCGATAACACAAAAGTTCTTTCAAACAAATAACAAAGAACTAAAAATACCCGAACATTTTCAATACTCTCCGCCTACAGATAACGATTAAGTTCTTGTCAAGTGACAGGAAAAACACACCACAGCCTACAGGTAATTACATCATATAGACCATATATTCATATTATACTTGGAAATTTTACAGTATAGTTGATTATCTTTCGTGAGTAAATGTGCTTGGGCATATTGTCTATTTAGTTTAAGTTCAGTATCGCTTTGTTGTTTGAGAATAGCAGTTCAATATGTCTTCAATCGTGACGAGTATTCTAAGTTCAACCGTGGGTTTGTTGTGGAACAAGGCTCGCGACTCGACTGCGGCTAAGCTGAAGGACGGCGATGTTACAGAGATTGTCGTACAAGAGTTGAACGACATCAAAACGAAGCTCGATGGTCGTTCACATAAAGATCTTCTCAGCAGCTACAATTTCCTACAGGAAGGTGTGGATTTCCTCAATGTTTCTCTTCAAAACTCAAAGCTCGACCAGAAAGCTTTGACGAATGAAACTCAAGATGATCGAGGCGAGACATCAACAATGCCGAGTTGTGGTCAGTCTGGGATCTTAAGCGAAGCTATCGAACTTTCTCAAGCCACGGGAAAGCTAAAATGTAGCTCAGATGACGAGTATGAATCCGCTAAAAAGCGATTCAAAGATGCCCGTAAGAGAGCAACCGATGCTTTCTCCACTGAAACATTAGTTCTCAAAGATAGGATCTTCGCCGCAAAGCTACGAATAGTGTCCGAGATGCTGGAACGTCTTGATCGTCCTGAAATCGCAATAACAGGATGTCTGTCATTTTTGAAAAAGTTCCATAGCTTACCCGCAATCCAAGAGATATTCTCGGTGTACTTCAACGGAGGAATAAAGTCGATGTTGAATAAGAGCGAACGAGTCGAGAACGTGAAATCAGTAATGCTGATTAATTACATGTTATTTGAATATGCGTCGAAATTCAGTAGCAAGTGTTGGTTTGAGTTGCTCGTCAGCATGCCAACAATCCAACTTCCCGATCGCGGTTTTTCCCCAATAGCAGATTGGCAGGAAGTTGCGACAAAAAAGTCCATGGGGAAAGAACTGACCCGATATCCTGGTGGACGGATACTAGTTGATGAAGAAATTTATCCGTTTGTATGTGCTGTGAACGGTCATGGCGACGTTATTACCCTTCGTTATCGCTATGTTGACGAGATACAGGTTATTTCTTCCAAGACAGGTGAATGCAAGATGGTTAAATTACCAGACCCCAGAGAAGGTAAAGTTATCTTGCAATATATTCAAGGACTCGCTGTTGATAACAATAACAATATTTACGTTGTTGCACTGCTTAAAACACGTACGGAAAACGGCGATGTGACAAATTTCGTGTTGCATGTATTAGACGAGAACTACCACGCAAAACACGACTCATGCAGCTTGGATTTTATCCAGGCAAATCTTACTATTTTTTGTTTTGTGAACATCGCTATAAACAAAAGCAATAATATCATCATGATCAAAGACGAAGATCCCCACGTGTATATATGTGACAACACTGGGAAGTTGCAACACAAGTCTGAACATGACTCAAGTCGGCTACCCAGCTTGGGTATTTCCGAGCAGGGTAAAATCGTCACATCATCAGCCAATCGCAAGGCTATGGTCACATTCTCCGAGAAAAGAAATCTGAAGTCGACAGTACAACTACCAGAAGGTCACGAGATCTATGGAGTAGCGTATCACTACGTCATTCGTAAAATAATCGTTTTAACCTATGTCGAGAAAGACAATTCCTACTTCCTGCTGTGCTACACTGAAGCAGGCGATCTGGAAATTTTGACGTTCTTCTGCAAGAGAATTGACAAGGAACGTATCAAAATCACGTCCCATCCAAGTGGTCCAGTTGCTGTTGTTAGGAAGAAAAGCGTCACCTTTATTTAAGGAAACTGTCTACGTTCTACGTTCTACGTGAACAAAACTTCTTCGAGAAACTTACATGACACACCTAAGTAATAATTCTAAACTTATTAACTATAATATATGCTAATTGTAAATTGCCGACATATGCCTGTATTCTGAAAGCTCATTCACACTCAAAGAGTGGAGGTTCAATCTGAGCTTCCCTTAAGTGTCAATGCTGTTTTTGAATAGCTGGAAGGTTAGTAGTCACATAGTAAGGTATGACACTAACCATCCAGCTATTCAAAACCTGCATTGACACTCAAGGGAAGCTCAGATTGAACCTCCACTCTTTGAGTTTGAGTGAGCTTTTAAAATACAGGCGATAAACATTATGCTTTTGCTTAACATATGTCAACGTTGATTATTATGTACTGAAGTTTATGCAATTCATCGTACATAAAAGCATTCAAAATACTCTACCTTATCTTCGTATTCTCGAATGATAGCAGCTTTGAGACGACCCATCTCGTTGTGTTCCCCATGAACCAATACCTGAAAATCAATAAACTCATTAGGATTACATATGATAGTTTTGTTTGTGGGAAACACCACGTAAATTTATTACTGCAAAGCTTTCGATCCGTAAGCCCGGATCTTCATCAGTGCTAACCTTTACTGATGAAGATCCGGGCTTACGGATCGAAAGCTTTGCAGTAATAATTTTACGTGGTGTTTCCACAAACAAAACTATTATACGACTACAAGTGTTTTGGATACGACTAGAATAGATGCCGTCTCATTAGTATTCCTTATACAAAGAATAATAATTATAGGATGGACTCTTATATAAAGAATACAAATGAAGGAGTGTTTTATCAGGTTTAAAGCCTCTTCACGTGACATATTATGGTTGACATGATTTGCCAATAAGCTTATGAATTATGAATGATGTTTGAAATACATTTATTTAGACCTAAGCAGGAACAGCTGCGAAAAATGCAACTTCACGGTCCCTAACAGGAATCCAACCTGCAGCCCTGCGGTTCTGGTGCATTGAACTAAAAATAACTGGAACGCTACGTTCAGTAAACTGCGAATGCAAATTTTGAAGCCAAAATTTGACTCCCATGAAGCCAAATGAAGCCAGTTTTGACTCCCAGACACGCACTTCCACGCGTGTTTCTACTGCGCGATTTACTCGCGAGACAATACAGGGGGCGCTCGAAGCATGCCGTTTTGAACGTTTTCATGGCAAGATGCGAATCGAAAGGGAAACAGGCCTTTTCAGTTTAAAACGGGCCTTTTCAAGCCTGTGTACGAGCTTGTATAATTTAGCTTCAAACTTCCGCTTGAACGTAGCGTTCCAGTTATTTTTGGTTCAATGTTCTGGTGCTTAGGGCGGTTCGATTCCTGTCAGGGACTTTAAAGTTGCATTTTTCGCATCTGTTCTTGGTAATAAATGTATATAAATTTCTACTCGATAATTTCCTTCTACAATGTCCTTCAACTCTTTTCACATGAGTCCGTAGTGAGAATCGAACCCACAATCTCAGAGGTGAAGGTCTCTTGCTTGGCGACTGCGCCACTGAAGTGCTATAGGGACATGGAAAAATTATAGGGGAAGGCAAAGCAATCTTGGAGGAGAGGGGGGGGGGGGGTTCCCACCTCCCTCTAAAATCAGGCCATGCTGAAAGTGAAAAAGAAATGCAAATTCGTAAAACATGAGATATGGACTTTCATGCCTGAATAAATATTTATATAATCTGCAAAAAATCTTACAATATGTGGTGGTTCCAAAATCCTGATAAACTCGCTGGTTTGTTCGTAATCAGTATGCGCAGAGAATGATATGTAATCTGAAAACAAAATGTTATTTAAAAATCATGATATGGAAATTATCATCTAATTCGATATTAGCATAATACCCGGCAAGTGGACATCCTTGCACTAGTCACTTCCGGACAAAAACAAAGTGGCTTCCCGTTTCATTCCGGTTCAGGGCTCAAATTTTATAGCGGCAATTGCCCTAGAGGGAGAACAAAATGCCGTGGATCATTGCGGCAACGACGGCAATTTTTTGCCGTATAGTATAATTTTTGTACTATTCACTGTGCATTACTATTTTGACACTTGAATTCAGATGTTAATCAAATCATGCCTAAACTACAATTTTAGTCCGAGTTTTCTTTGAAAAAAAAAACACTAAAGAAATACGTAAACATTTTCCTAGCTTGTCTACAATCCAAATAACAATAAAATTGAATTTTTATTACAGTAATTTGAAAAAATGCCGTGGAAATTGCCAAAATTGCCGTAGACAGCTGTTACGTTCTACGGCAATTTTTAACGCCATTGCCGTCGATTGATTTCAGGGAAATTCGAGGCCTGTTCCGGTTACAAGCGAGCAAATTTGTGTACTAAACGAAGCTGTGGTTTCGCGATGAGCGGGAATAAAGCAAAAGATACGAGAACCTCTGGCAACCAGGTATGGTTTCGCCAAACACAAAGAAAAACACAAAGTTTTGTTTAACAGTTTAGGCCAAAAAAAGATGTGGGTTTCAGGTTTCCCGACCCTACCTAGCTTTTGGACGTCGAAATCCCGACCCTAAACTTTTTTATTGGATCATGCTTGTAAGTGTTTCCACTTAGAGAAAAAAGTTTGTGGAAAATTGAAATTTGAGGCAATGTTAAAGAAATGTATCTGTGGATGTGGAAGCACTGACTAAACAAAATGGCGTCCGGTTGTTAGGAAAATTAAAAAAAAAAAATTAAAAAAAAAGTTAAAATCGACCCACTCTATCTAAGTTTTTATAAGAAGAAACCGGAAACCCACATATTTTTTTGGCCTTGCAGAGTGAACTTTATTTAAGCACGGAGGCCTGTCATCCAAATTGAGATAATCTTCCCAGGCGCCGTAAGTAACCAATGCTATTACCTATACTAATCAAGGATGAATTGGACAAGCGCTCGTCACACTTACCCACAGAACATTTCCTCGGCAGTTTTTGCCCAGACATAGTTGGAACTTCTTCTGGTTCTGTCATTAGAGTCTAAAGTAAAAATTTATTATTACACATAAAATAGATGATTCTGGCTATAAACTAAACTTTGATCCAGGCTATAAACTAAATATATAACTAAATATCCTGGCTATAAACTAAACTTTGATCAGCAACATGGTACCTTACTTCCCGTCACCCCCTGCGCGCATAAATTAAAAGCTGGAATTGCCTATTGTGTTGCCGCGCAAGATCATGATACACGTGTGATTTCTTTTCTTGCGCCGCCAACGCGATGAAATTTGACGCGTTGCGTTGCCGGCGCAAAGAACAAACGCTTTAACTCACTTTAGCCAAGGTTCCCTCGACACAGTAACCTGCAATGATCACGCCATTGCGACGATCAGCACACCACAGCTCAAACAGTTCACGTGATAAACCACTCTAGAAAAACAACGAATATAAAATAATTTACAAAAACTTGCAGGGCCTTTCTTAAGGATTCGTCAATAAGGGGGGGGGG